>JASSUY010047606.1:0-55323 GCA_032466535.1 Forpus xanthops
GCTTGTGAGCGTGGCTTTTGCTTTATATGTTAAACAGCCTTTATATCAGCCCATGAGTTTTCTCACTTTTACTCTTCCCCTCATTAAAGGGGGGGGGGGGAAGGGAAGTGTGTAAGTAGCTGTGTGGTGCTTACTTGCTGGCTGTTGTTAAACTACAGTAGTAATACACAAAAACTCCCTGATACTGGGGTCTAGCTGCAGAATCAGCTGTTTCATAGACAATCTAAAAGTTATTACAAAAGCTCTTACCTAAGCTTTGTATTGTTTTATACCTGAAGTCAAATTCCTCTTGCAAGTCTTCCAAGTATTTGACATCTTGGTCAGTCATCTTTCCCAGGGAAAAGAAAGTAAAGTTATTTGGGTTTTCACAGTGACATAAAAAGGAATTTGTTTAGTAATGAGCAAATGCAGGTGTGGTATTTTTCCTTCCCTACCATTTGAAAAGCCCTAATCAGTTCTGGGAACTCTCATTTACTATCTTGTAAACTTTAAAAAAGCTTCTTGAATTATAAATACATTTATAAATACAGATTCATTTTACTTGTTCAGAAAGCCAACTATTATTCTCTTGCCCTCAGTCAAAAAGCAGTTGACCCAGCTTAACCACTTGTTTACTAGTTCAATGACACAGTGAAAGTAGGAATGATTCCATTTAGCCTGAGCTAAATTGAAGTTATTACGCCAATAACGTAACACTCTTCTTGGAGCTTTAAAATGGGGCACATGGATTATTTTGCGCTGACTTAAATGGAACTGGAGTGGGGTGTGCAAGGCCAAGTGACAGAGACAGGAGTAGAGCTCAGAGACTTCATTTGGAGAATTACTTAAGAATTTGGGTGAAGAACTGAACCACTTTTGCTTCTTTGGCTTTTTGTAAGGGTTTGTTTCCATATGTACTGCAAAAAGTTTCGAACGTGTTTTCTAGTAACCAAACAATGATAACTCAAAAAAAGACACAGCAAAACAAGAAAAACCGTAGGCAACCATCTGGTTTACTTCGAAGGTCTTTTCTATGCTGTTTATAGGAAGCCTTGATTCTGCCAACAACTCATAAAAAACACTTTTTAGTTCCCCGAGATGTGCAAGTGCCTGTCAAAATACAAACACTTGTTTGCTAAATTAGGACACACAGAATTAGGCATTTTGGTTTCCTCTTTATTTTGGATACAAAACTTTTAAATTATATGTGTAAGGCATGAAATTATATACACAAGGAACTGGCTGATTTTTGTGTTGAACTTAATTACCTACTAAAAAAAACCCTCAGATTTAGAAACCCTTCTCATTTTCACTGCTCTTCAGGGCTGGCTGCACATCCCCACAGCAGGCAGGAGGAGCAGCATGGAGCTTGCTGTGTTGCAGCTTTGCTTTTGCTCTGCAACTCTTAGCTTAATACATATATAGAGATCGATTATCACATTCTTCTAAAACTAGCTTTATCCTTGTAAGGGTTAAATTTCTCTAACACTTCTTCTCCATGTAGGGGGGACACTGATGAGGAAATGCTACTAAGACCTCTTTCTGCTATACAAGAAGCGTCACTTTTGACATAGGCATGTCAAATGTAACCTCCACATGAAGACTGCACAGCTGAAAGTCGAGCTGTAGTAGTAAAGAGACTGTAGGTAATCTGAATCCTTACCCTGCCTTAAACTGAACAGGCATGTGTTCTGTGACTGAGCTTTCAAGGTCTTTACGAGACATTGCTGCAGGTTTGGCTCGGCTCAGCAGTGGTATGGGAAGCTCCTGGAGAATTGTTAACCATCAGTGTTCTCCCCTCACATCTCCTAAACATGTAGTTATGTCACATAGCCTTCAGCTTTACAAAGTCCTTGGTATGTAACTCATAGGTCACAAAGGCTAGGTAGTGCTGACCCGATTGAAAGAGGTGAAGTTGCAGAAATACATTTACTGAACCTCATGTCTTTTTAGAGACAGTAGGTACGTTCTTATTGCACTCAGTGGTCTGCCTGCAACTCACGTAGGGATGAGTGGGATAGCTTTAAAATAGGTTGGACCCAGAGCACCCGTAAAAACCTGGGGATCCAGGTCTGTCCTGAGTGGTTAGTCTGGGCTGAGGTCCTCAGAATAACTGAAAATAGTTGGTGCAGCTTGTTAGTAAAAGCATTTAAGCTACCCAAATTAAAGATAGTTCAGGTATGTCTGTGTGAAAATCATGGCTGTGTACACAAAACCCGGGACAAATATAATACCTGAGCACTGTTCTTGATGGCTGAAACTTTGTGTTCTACGTTTCTTTGTCGTTCTGAAACCACAGAGTTCTGCAGAGACTTTTCCAGTGGCCCCTGGAACACATTGAACCAGATAATAGGTGGGTGGGTAATGCTCACAAGTGACAGTAACTGCACAGCAAATCCTAGCATAGAGAGGGAATTCAGAAGCTGGTCTTCAAGCAGCTGGAGCCTGGTGTAAACAGACAAATCTGTTTAGTTCCACAGATATGAGGAACATACTGCTTTAACTTTGAAATCCAAAAGGTGAAAGGGTGTGGATTACTGGAAACATTAAATGTAGTCAATTAAAGAAACCGAAACATAGATGATTAGATTTTTTAAAAGGACCTGGTAGTCATATAGGAATACTTATTACATCCACAGGTGATTAAAAAGAAGACATTTGACTAAAAAAATCTGGTTTTCAATCATGTAACAATTTCCCCGGATGGTTTTATGTTGTTTGAAGAAAAAGCTTTAAATTTTATATAAAACCTATCAATGCCTTTGCAACATCAGATGGAATGTCTTACACTACATAATTAATCTGAACTGATGGACTGCATAATTTCAAATATACACATCTGTTTTGCAAAGAATAATCTCTTTAAAGCCTTTACCACAGATCAGACTCTTTGAAGATTAGCAGTGACATAGAAGTCACTTATAGCAATGCTTGCAGCAGTAGAACCACTAATGAAGTACAAATATGAGTTTAAAGGGCAACCTTTGGCAACCCCCAGCACATACAAATCACTCTAGTGAAATGAAAGGACAGGATTTGGTCCTAAAAGCATGCAAGCAGATTAACGTGGAGCAGATTAGTGAAATGCAATTCATTACCTGTACTGGCATGCTAGCTGCAGCCAGTATTCTTCTTTCTTCCCTTAAACAGTTCGAGATGATCACTGCTATATGCATGGGATTACCATGGTATTTGCCCTGCAAGCACAAGTAAATACAACTTTTTAAATTCAGAATTCATTGTGTCAGTCTGAAATCACAATGTGCTTCAGTGTCTAGGAACTATGGTTTGGTTCAGGTGTAAAAGACTCTCCTACTGTTCTCGACCTTTGTTAGTGCTGGTTCAGCCTTGCAGTGCAACACTAGTTAGTATTGTTGCCATAAAACATTCTTAATAATGTTCTACAGAGATTATAAAGATAAAACTCCAGTGTACATCATCTGAAGATCAAATTGCTGTGCTGCTAACACAGCTATTTTAAAAGGGCTTTCCTGTCAACCTATTCTGTGCATGGTTTTATCATGTCTTCCATTGTCAATAGGGTGTTGCTGTTGGCATGTAGCACTTCTGTCAACAAAAAATGGTAAGCATGTCAATACGGTAATGATGCAAGCAGAAAGCTTCCTCAGCATAAATCAGAAGACTTCAATTTTAATGTCTATGAACAATTTATCCAGAGAACCAAAAGAAGCCTGTATTTTTACACTGCCATAAAATAAGGAGTAGAATTGCTGATGCACTGAGGACTGCGCACAATTTGAACTAATACTGGTTTGTGCTGCATTTGTCAAATTGGAATGACTGAGGACTCTCAAGCAGGTTCTTGCATGGTGATGTATTCTTTTAGCATTTCTCAATATTCTTCATGCCTTTTATTCAGTATTCACATATTCATTCAGATGCCCTTTATTCAGTGCTCATACAGTTTTTAGCCATTCACTGAATTAATATTTTCCAGTTTTGGACTTGTTCTATTTTCCTCTCTTTCTGATAAGTTTTTATTCTCATCATATTTTGCTTCCAATCAGAACTTGATTTATCTTTTCTTTCTCTGAATGTGACAAAATAAGTTTACATGTACTTATATTGATGCTATATTTTCCTTTGGTATCTCATACCAATTCTTGCATTAAAAACAAAGGTATGAACGCATCTGATAGAAATGTGAACGCGCTGCTTCTGTATGCCAACTACTATGATGACAGTGAACATGAATTTCTAACACTTTTTACTGGACAAAGAGAACTGAGTCTTTTCCTGGATGCTTTTGGATGGTATCCAAATAATCATAGAATCATAGAATAGTTAGGGTTGGAAAGGACCTTAAGATCATCTAGTTCCAACCCCCCTGCCATGGGCAGGGACACCTCCCACTAAACCATGCCACCCAAGGCAATGTCCAACCCGGCCTTGGACTCTGCCAGCAATGGAGCATTCACAACTTCCCTGGGGAATCTGGAAGGCTTTTTCATAGTATGTTTTGACTTAAATTATAAGGTAAAGAAATATTCTATTAAAAATGTAATTTTAATCATGGAGATTTGGTTTGAGCTGCATAGTGTTAAATACCATGCTGTTGGTTGCACCATGGCTCCAGGTAGAGACTAAGGTGAAAGGCATAGGACTTTTAAAACTAAATAATTACTGTACAAAATGTTCCCTTGTAAGGAAGCTTTGTCTGCCGTGGAATTGTTGGCAATGAAACTTAGCTCTTTAATGTTTCTAGGCTTTCTGAAGTTTTCTCAACAAGTACATTGCCCCCAGTGCAGCCACAGCTGTGCCTCCTTTGATCTCTTTAAAAGCAATGCAGGGTGGTGCTTACTTCCCCAGTTGCCTGTTTCAGTTACCCTGAGGACAGGCGTGATGGACTAAACTGTGATTTTGGGACTTTCTCTGGAAAAAAGAAGTGGTGAGTAATAAATATGACACCAAGACAGTCTCAGATGAAACACTAAGCATGCCCTTGCTGGGCAGTGAGGGGGGACTTTAAGAACACACTGCTGATTTCCATGTCAGACAACAATGCCAAAGATCTGCTGTTACTCATTGCTCCCTGCCAGCTTGTTGGCTATAAGGGTAGTAATTATGTTCCCACTGCACACTTCCTTCAGCACAACTGAACTTCAGATCCAGGAATATATCCATAGCCTGGCTTTATTTACATCAGATGTAACTTTGGGAAGGGAACAGGAATGTGGGAGGTGGCTATGCTTTCCTGCAAAAGATTAAGAGCAGAGTGGAGCTTCATGTGGAAGTATGGTAAAGGTAGGGTCCGACAGCAACAGCCAGAGAAAAGTAACTGCTGCAAAGAATGGTTGTGCTCCTGGCTATGTTCTGCCAGCCCTTGTTTTGTACCACTCTGGTTCCTTAACAAGCCAGCCCAGATTGCTAACTGGGATGGAAGCTACTCATGCTTTTTTTGCTGAATGGATGAGGTGCTTGTCAAGGGCTAGCACATGTGGAGTCAGCAGAGGTTTGCTGGGAGCGGGGAGAACAGGTCTGCCTTGTTTCTGCAGTCGTATCGCTAAGCCTGTCCCATCTGTGCCTTGATAAAGGGAAAAATGTCACCTTCTTAATGAGGCTTGGGATGAAAGCTGTGGTGAGACACCTGGTGTAAATCCATGGATGTGCATATTAATTCTTCAGTTAATGTCTCTTCATTTCTGCTTGTTTGCTGGTAAAACAGGGTCTCACCTTCCACGCACATGGCTACTATAGGAGGCCTATGCCTCACACTGGCACCTGTAGGCTACCTGAAACTACAAAGCTTGAGAAGCATTTAGTCCTGGCTTATCACTGCCCAACAGAATTCAAACCCTCAAAGGACTAATGGTTGACTTTTGGTTTTACCCTGTGCCAAAAAGGAGTCAAACCAAAGCTATTTACCAAAGTCAAGAAGAAATACAAATTCTCTCTTGGAGCAGGAAAATGTGTTTATGTAGAAAAGGCACTTGAATAAATGTTCTAACAGTGGGATGTTTTAAAATCCCCCACATAAAATGCCAGCTATGTGGGACTTCCCTAGCATTTCCAGATACTGTTCATATGCAAAAACTCTCTTTTTTTTCTTTGTTTCACTAAGAGAAAACCATCTGAACCCAGAGATGAAGAGAATATTCACTTGTTTTTTTTTTTTCTAATTTCTCCTCTAACTTATAAAGCTCTAAGAACAACTTGTGCCCATAGTGATTCCCAGACTTGTGTCTGTGCAGTGCTTGTTCAGCATGATTCAGTTTGAGCAGATACGAAGCAGGTCAATACAGAACTGCCACCTGATCTCCCGAAGCAGAAGTCTCTCAGACTGGGATGATGGTGGACCTTATCAATAGCTTCATTTGCAATAATCTAGCAGCTGGATTGCAACGCCATTATAAAAACTAATAAATAATACATTTTAACGTTAAATATGTCAATAATTGTTATTTCTTAAATAACGATAATTACTAAAAGTCACAATATCCGATGTTTTAGGCTCTGTCAAAAGAATAATACTGGATTTCTTCCCCCTATATTTTGTACTTCTCAAAGGTAATTGCACTTCAGAACATGCCACTTGGTATTCTTTTATCTGTCTTCTGCCAACTGCTGCTCTTCTGCACTTCCATTTTGTCTTTGGCAGAGGGCAGAAGTTGTTCAAGATAACCTTCACTTCTGAATTACTGGCTGAAAATTATTTCCTATCATTAAAAGATTATAATTTGGAATAGAAAGGAAATTTAACAACAAAAAAGCTTGGGATGCAGGAATCATAACTTAATGTGATGTGAGCATTGACAGGCAGGAAAGGAGGGAAGGGTGTGAATTCTGTAGTTATGCAAAACTGTGTTAATAGGCTTACAGATTTAGGCAGAAAACGTATAACTGTGTTTTGATAAACACCAGTAAAGGGAAATTGAGGATTCACTTTTCATCTGAAGTTTCAATTGGAAACCTCAGTCTTATCTGCTAACAAACATGACTGTAATTCTGTGGTTCTTAGAAATTTTCTTTTTCCTCCCTTCAGTTTTCATGAGGTCTTTCGTACCATGGCTCACAACAAACAACAGTGCTTATTTTGAGCTTGCTTCTTCTCGATCACTACCAGCATGATGCTGAATTCAAGCAACCGGGAAGGTTAAACTTTCATTCTGAGCAGCTGAAAATTTTCTCTGAATGCTGATGACATTTCCTTGGGAGAAAACCTCCCTATCACCATGCAATATGCGCTCTCTCTACCCCAGAGACATCTGCTGCGGTAGTGTCTTACTAGATTGTGAAGAACAACAAAGAGGCATTTCTGCATAAAATAACATATACATTGTAATGTGTCCAGTTTAGACCCTTTAGCCAAATTTTATAGCAACTTGAAATATTTGGAATATGTTAAGATGCTTTAATGTAGACGGATGTGCTGTGCAACCTTTAGAAAGTCAGTCAGGGGTTCACCTGGTTATTCCCTGCTTTTTAAGATGACCTAAAAAGAACTTGAGTAGGTTTTAGTGCTTTCTAATTCTGAAAAAACTCTTCAGAATTTGGTTATTTTCCCCCTGATTTTCTCTTTATTCCCCCACCCCCCACCCCTTTTTTTTTAAGCCGTGAAAAATATCAGCTTGTTTCTGCTATAAAACCCCTGCTTGAGCCTTTTAGTTGTATATAGTAAGAGCTTTACCTGCAGGCATGGAATTGTTAACTAGTATGACTGTTGATGTATTTTTGTTGAACAAATATTTAAAGCAGCTGATAGAAGGGAGATGGCACACAGAGCTAGGAAACAGGATTACAAAGTCAAGCAAAACTACATTTCCATCCCTGTTGCTCAGTTGTAATATGCTTATTATTTACTAAGTCTGATACTCTGCATCTTTCTAGATAAGCAGATATTTCATCTTTCATGCAGTTAAAAAAAGGGGGGGGGGAATGGACCCTTTTATCTATTACTTTATTTTTGAAAGAAAAAAAACTTTGCTCTAGTTGGGTGTCTCCAAGAAAAGTGTAGGTGATAAGACATAACCATCTGCCATCTACACTTACTTCTCATGGTCACCATCAAATATGACAAACAACATTTTGCCTTGATTTGTTTTCTACCTTTGTTTATGCACCCAGGCAGAAAGGCCAATGAAGACGATATTCGAATACAGAGTCTGTTCTTGTCTTACCCTGATATAGGTAAAGTGCTTGGGAATTTTTTTGAAACCATGGTTTTAAACAGGATTAAATACTAAAAAATCTCTATTAAGAGATTTAATTAAGATTTATTAAGAGTAATACTCTTGCTAAAAAATCTTAGTCTACTAGAAAGATGACTGTTTTATCTAGGTCTTTAAGAGGAAGTACCTGTGACTCTATCTGTTTAGACTGCTCTTGTTGACTTTTATTTTTAGATTTCCCCTTCCTCTTGAAATATGTGAGAGAACTTAAAGGCATTAAACCTCATTGTTTTAGACATCTCCTGTGATGTGTGGGAAGTCCTAACACATAGGTCTGTAGTGTTGTACTTTTGCTTTTTTGATCATATAATGTGTAATTTCCAAAAGTTTGTACCTTTAGGGCATGTGCAACCAAATTGCAATACGCAAAGCTATAAAAGCACAATGAGCTATGAAGACAGAGGTCTTCTTCCCGTCTCCCAGTTTGCCCCCAAATTCTACTGCTGAGTCCCTCCCAGCAGGCACTAAACCCAGTCAGGGAACAGCCTATACAACCAGCAGATTTCTAAGCATAGGGTGAAACACAGCTATAGAAAATATATGCCTATAGGTCTCATGAGATAGTAGAGCTGCACTGCTGGGGGGGATGAATAATGCAATGATGCTTCTTATTTAAATGAGATTTGTTTCAGAATAAACACAAGTAGAGTGTTTCCCGTGAAGAAGCGTAGAACAGCAGAAGAGACAGAGGACTGATTTCCCCCTCCCACTCATCTTCTGGACACAAAGAGCTGGGTATTATTAACTAACCTCTCAGGCAGATGCTTGACTGCAACTGGGCCCTTAATACTCCACAATGAACAAAGCCCACAAGAGGTTGTTCAATTTGTCTGCTTATTTTTTTACTTCTGTTGCAAAGTTAACACTTATTTGTTCTACAAAACCAAACTGAAATATTTATAAACTGTTAGAGTTGTGTTCTTTACGTAATAACTAGGAACTCAAATATACATTACTTTCAATAAGTAACCTTTTCTTTGGTCTTGTAGCAATAACTTTTACGAATCCTCACTAGCTGATGCGCAGTTTCCAGCCCATGACGGCAAACAGCAGATGGCTTCAGCACAGACTTCTCTGGGGAGTTTCCCATTTGTAGGCCAGAATTTTTTGTAAACAGTTTTGGTGGTTGAACTGGAAAACTCACTGGGGGCAAGAAGCTAATACAGAAAATCAGTCTGAATTGCATTAGACAGCTGGTTCAAAACATTTCCTACTATAAGTTGTTGCTTTGCTGATCTGGCAGGTTACCTGAGCACCAAGTACGTGTAAATAACATTTTGAAATGGATCTCCTGTGGTGTATTAGAAACTTTCTCTATTTTGTTCCATTCTCGCCCTGTTGTAAGCTTTAACAGGAAACTGCAACTTAAACATCAATGGCTATGTTTCCATTCTTTGCAACTGTTTCTCAGCACAGTGCTTATTAGAATTGTTTGTTAAGTGCCATCTGGAATGTCCTGTTTCAGATCTAATGCTATTTTGTCCTTTTTTTTTTGTACTTAAATGTTAGGATCCTTCATGCTTGTGCCTTTCCAGTACAGTGACTTGTGTAAACAGTCACCTGAACTAAAAGCCTTTATCTGTTTGGTTTAGATCTATCTGGAGAAGCACAAAGATGCCCAGTTCTCATTTCAGATGTAAACAAGCTGGGGAGTGTAACTGGGAACCAGAAACAGAAACAGGAACATGCTAGTGTGTTAATGTTTTAAATAGCATTGAGTAAAGTAAGGTGCTACTTGTTTGTATTACTTCGAAACAGGGTAAATTTTATCTAGAAAAAAGTGCCATAATGTTAATATATGTTGATTAAGATAACAGAAGATACTTTCAAATGCTATTCAGGATATTTCCATAAAAAAGTTAGGGCTGTACAGGACAAAAAATATGACTAAAGTATTATTTTCTAACTTCATAGTGGTAACTATAGTGCTTCCAGAAGCTTGTTATAATATAACTGGTGATGTGAATTGGCAAATTCAGTTATTCTGCCTCCCAGAGGTACTAATGGTGTGCATTCAGACCTGCTTGCTCAGGCAGAATCCCTCTTGCCCTCCCTCCCCTCATCCTAGGCTCTAGCAGGGCTGGTAGGTGGGTAAAGTTCACCAATACCTGAGAATCTGCTGTGTATTAAATGAATATCATGAATATATATAATTTACAGCAAATTGCTCCCCAGAGCACACAGTGTACTCATTAACTCAAGCTTCAATGCTAAATGAGCAGAGCAGCCCTTCTTATTATTCTTGAAATCTGTTATTTCACTTTTATAAAAGAAGATTTATGTAATCAGATTTTCCCCTGAATACCATAAGCAGTGATGTGACACGGATGCATGTTGCCATTAATGAGAAGGGATTGCTTTCAAAAGCTGTCTCGAGGCCAGAGTATAAATGACAGCTTTGATTATGAACAGGACGATTCTGGGAATTTCTGCTTTATCCTACTGTCATTGCCATGCACCCATTGGGGTGTACAGAACAGCTCATGGCTCTTCAGCTTCTGGGAGCTCACCTGAGCCCTCGCACAGGCCAGGCTGCTTTCCACAGAACTACCATCTTCTCCAGCAGGAACCTGCGGAGTGCTCCAGATTTCCAGCTTGGAGTGTGAAGGAGGGAGAACATCCTTGAGGCGAACATCCTGGCTTATACAGAGACTGACAGCCCGTTAGCACTGATCCTAAATGGAGCAGTGGGACACCAGGGGTCTGGTGACTATCTCTGATTCCCAGGCTGCTCCAAACCTCCCCTGGTACGCTGCAGCTGGGCTGCTCTCCCCTAACCAAAGATCTTGTTATGTCACCCAGGAAGATGGACAGTGCCCATCTTACATGTGTGTCTCTAGATGTCACCAGTTGTCCGTCAGTGCCAAAGCTACTCCTGTATTGCGCAGAGGCTTACATCAGGGACAGGTTGGCTGTCATTTCTTCTGAAAACTGAGATGTTCATGGGCTAAGGTTGAGCGGACTCTTGCACCTGTAGTTTGGCTACTAGAAGTGGTAGGCAGCTCATCTAAGCTTAACATTTGCCCTCCACGTTTTGTTGTCATGGCAGCAGCACAAGCCATTTTCTTGCACAGCACTAAGCTGCTTTGCTTTTCTCCATCTAGGTTTTAAGCAGGAGAAAGAACCATAGACATAATTTCCTCCCTCTTTTTCCCACTGTCTCCAAACCTGTTCTCTCCTCATCCCTTTCCAGAACTGGTGCTAGGGGAGAGGCAGGAGCTCTGTAGGAAGATGGACAGAAAATTTAACCTCATCAAGTGACCATGCTGTACTGTTTCCCACGGAAAAGCACAGCAACAAAAGGCTGCTTGCTATAAAAATCAATCCAATCTACTAACTAAAGAAGGAATAGTAATTTAAGAAGTAAATATGAAGGATATTAACCTAAAATGTTGTCCCTGATTTTAACAGAATATGTGCATTTATACCAGATTAATGTCAAGAAGCGATGTTTCAATGAAAGCAACACATAGAGAAGCAAATTACTGAGAGCTAGCAGTAACCTCAGCTGCTCAGCTAAGTTTCCCAGCACAGTTTTCAAGTTCTTGTAACTTTGTCTAATTGAACATCTCCTGGTCAGTGTTTCTTTTTGCCACAAGATAACGTTGGAATGTCAGCAGCCTGAGCAGAAATGCCATGTTCCATAATTACTCTTTAATGGTGAAAGAATAAGGATGGTCCCTGTGGTCTAAAAGCAAGGATGCCAGGCAGAATAGACTTCCTGCTAAGACTTCTACTCTTTGCCCTTCACAACGCCTGAAACTGCCCAAAGCTGTATTGCAAGTATGAGCAGGCAAGTTCTCACTTCTTCCATTACTTCCATCATTATTTTCATGGAGCAACTAAGATGTTTATGTAAAAATGCCTCAGGTGAAGTTCAGAACAGAATGATGTTTTTCCATTTTATAACAGAAATTAATCCCAGTGAGGTCTTTCAAATAGGGTGTCCTTGGCTGTGGTGTTGGTAACTCATGGACATAATTCTTTCCAGATTCAATAACAGCATCAGGAATGTTGTTTTTAATGAGTCCTTTGCTGCCTAGAAAACAGCTGCACAAGCCCTTTGTGAAGTGTGCATTGCTGCCTCTTCTAAAGCTGCTCTTAATAATCTAGCTATATTTCTAATTAAACATTAGTCCTTCATTTTGCCTTTTGTAAAGAACTGCAGATTGTGTCTGAATGGCTTTTATGTGTTCTCAGATTTTAATTATTGTATTATTGCTATTGCCATAGTATTTAAGAACCTATACCAGAGCTCAACATACTGCTCTACAATAGTGATAAACACTAATTTCCAGCATTATCTAGTTTGACAAGTATTACTCAAAAGGGTAACACAATCGGGCTCAAAACAGCCAGCAGATATTGTACTCAGGTCACGTATTGAGGTGAAACAGCTGTGTGTGTGTGTGCACGCCGTACATGTGTCTGTATGGCTATGTGGTACAGAGGGGAAGGAAGAGGAGTGAACTGTGAAATTTCAAAGAAGTGCTTGTGCTAGAGAGCAGAGATAAAGGTGGGCTCATGGTAATTCACCTTCAGAGGAAATCAAACCAACACTGTTCGCAGGGCCACCGGAAAGGAAAAGGTGGTCACAAATGCAGCTTTCTTCCCTTCTTAGGAACTCAGCCTTCCCTCTGTTCAAGGCAGTGAAATGCCTTGCTAGTTTTACAGCTTGCCCTTCCAGTCTTCCTTTTTCTAAATGGCATGTTGGGACAAAAGGGACCATGGCACTGTACTGTGTGCATCAGTCACCGTTTAAAGGTGTGATCTCATGAAACGGTCACAAACTAGCTCAAATTGCAAGAGCTGGGTATCTGCAAGTGCACCCAGCTATGGAGGGAGCCAAAGGCCCAGTTCCAGCAATAAAATACTATCATAGAACCGTAAAATCATAGAATAGTTAGGGTTGGAAAGGACCTCAAGATCATCTAGTTCTAACCCCCTTGCTCTGGGCAGGGACACCTCCCACTAAACCGTGTCACCCAAGGCTATGTACAACCTGGCCTTGAACACCACTAGCAATGGAGCATTCACAACTTCCTTGGACAACCCATTCCAGTGCCTCACCACCCTTACAGTAAAGAATTTCTTCCTCGGGTCCAATCTAAACTTCCCCTATGTAAGTTTGAACCCCTTACCCCTTGTCCTCTCATTACAGTCCCTCATGAAGAGTCCCTCCCCAGCATCCCTATAGGCCCCCTTCAGATACTGTATTAAAAAAATTACATAATTTGCATACTCAGATTTGAGGACATTACAGCAGATACTGTCTCTATTCTGTCGTGTACAGTTCATACATACTCCATTAAAAATACTTGATAGTAACAAGAATAGGATGTCAGCTAATTACAACCACTCTAGCATTTTTTTCCTGATATACTTCCCTAACCAATAAAGAAATAAGTTTAGCAGCTGAAGCTTTGGAGACTTCCTGTGCAACTCTGTAGAGCACACAGCCCATACTGAAAATGCATTTATTATATATGTTCAACAAACTAGAAATCGTGACATAATATCTTACACAAAAATCAAAACCACCTGTGTCACAAATGTCTCAAGGCACAGTTTAAGTCATTTGTCTTATCTAAAATAACAATAAAAAAAAAAAACAATCTGGCCCTACTCCTGCTTATAGAAATTATTCGGAAATAAGAATAGACTGTGGGTGATAGCCTGAAAGGTCATAAGAAATCAGGAAAAGCTCTAATAGTGAAAGTACAGTTCAGTATCTGGTGGTTTGCACCCGTATTTTGAAACTGAAGGACTAGCTTTTTCTCTAAATACAGGTTATCTGCTGTCTTGATCTAATGGAGAAAGGCCAACATTATTAACGATGGAGAGAGCTATTGTATTATTTTGCTATCAAGACTGAGATCCTTTTTAATAAGTGGTGTAATTCCAGCATAATACATGTCCTCTCAGGAAGTTCACCATTCTTTAGGTTGCAAAGCTACAGACCTGTGCAACCCAAGGGAGCAGAGAGACCTTGCTGCTTGAGAAAGCTTGCTAAGTCAGGGCTTTGCAGTGCTACAGGATGATAGAACATGTTGGTGTCCCTTGCAATTTGTGTGGCATTTCTTTCCAGAGCTGGGATAGAAACAGTTAACAAAATGGATTCAGGTGTTATCATCCTGGTCCAACTTAAGCCCTAGTGAAGAAAACATCAGGTGCTATTGCCCTGGTCATTCCAAAGCCTTGGGAACTGTAAAGAGAACAGCGAAGGGTAAAGATCGGTTAGCAAAACAAAGCAGACAGTTTGCAAGATAAAGCAGGATGTGCACCTCAAAGACAGACCAAGCAATGTGAATATTTGTAACCATTACTAGTTTTGCTAAATCAGGATGATAAGGAAGCAAGAGAGTGTAAAGTTACTGCTTAGCACTTAGCAGACTATAAAAGGGATGCGAGATGTGAAATAAAGGTCTTCAGATTTCACCAGAACTGGAGTCTGTCTTTGATACACCACATTAGGACACTCCATGTAGACCTTTTCTGTTGCTTTATCTAGAGAAGGAAAGACTAGCTCTGTTGTATACTATAGCTGTACAGTTGTGACAGAGACACCCGAGTGTTTTGGCTTGTTTTGTACTCAGATCCTTGCTGCCTGAAAAACCACTCAATCAGAAATCACTTAAAACTCATCTTCTTTTGTTTTCCTGGAATAAGCCTACTTTGCTTCATGCTCTTTGGGAAGCACATCACAATACAACTTCCAAACATGACAAACATGTCAGGACTTAAAGGAAATGGTTTTCATTCTGTCCATTTTCACACTGCCTATTATGTAAACTTGGACATGTGTGCACAAGGCCTGATGACATGCGTTGGTATGCCCAAATTCACAGGGCACGCAGAGCTACCGCTTCAAGATTTAGTAAAAGTTTTAGAATAAAATAGATGGTGTTAAGAAGGAACAGTGAGAGACCTGAATTTTGTATAGCCTGTATATAAATATATACCAGTCATAGTATCATAGAATAGTTAGGGTTGGAAAGGACCTTAAGATCATCTAGTTCCAACCCTCTGCCATGCGCAAGGACACCTCCCACTAAACCATGTCACCCAAGGCTCTTTGCTTAAATTCTGAATGACATATTAGAACTCCTGGCAAATAAAACTCTATTTTAAAAAAGGAAGATAAAATAGCAATTCCAACCTTTATAAATCTCTGGAAGATATTTTTTTATCTTTTTTGTAGTAGGTGGCATTTTTACCACACTTCGCTTACTCATATATCCAATATTTTAGGGCTTTGTCTTTGCCTCAGACACTTCAGTGAATTCCTATTAATTCATAACTAATCCTTTTGCTCATGCACATTGTGGTGGTATAATCATAAATGCACAAGGTTTCAAGCCAGGAATACACCAATGCAACTGCTTCAGTGCCCTGAAATGCTCTTTCTATGCGTATGCTGCTGTGGGAGGATACCTCTTCTAAGGTGATACAACTCTCTCTTGGCCCTACTGTGGTAAAGTGTGCCAAGACCATGCCAGAAATAACAGGATTAACCTTTTCTGCAGTTAGCTCCAGAAGCAGTTAAGTAAATCAGGCATTTGAGCAGTATTGAAATCATGGATAGTGCTGCTACACAAACCAGGAAAAAAACAAAAGCAACTTTAGTTTTAAGTTTCATGAGACTGCTTGCATAACATGGGAAGAAAAAGTGGTAACAATGGAAATACTGTCACATGTTTAAGAGACCTCCATTAGGGATAAAGAATAGAAAGACATAGAGCCATAAAGAAAACAAAACAACTGGTAAGGTTATGCTAAGATTTTCCAGACCAGTGTGCATATGTATATGTATATATATATATATCTCAAATAAAGAAAATATTTTGCAAGCAATATATTTGTCATTTAAGTACTTATGGAAAACACCATCAAAGGAGAGAAAAAACCCAAACTTTCATTAAGCTTAGACGAATATCTGTTTTATGCAGAAGGCAGAGAGATGTCAGGAAGTAAGTGACTAATGAAGTGGAACTCTGAGAATCCTTGCCTTAGATGAACAATTATTAGAGAAACATTCAGCCAATCAAAATACATACCGTTTTGCAGAAGCCTAACAGAAAATCCTTTGAGCAATTCATAGCAAATAATCCTAGCTAGGCATAAACCGGCAAACATGCTAATGATTTACAGGGGTTCCTTCTCTAGGCTGCTGCTTTAAGCCCCAAATATGTGTTTTTATTCCATAGTTAAGTATCTGTGTCTGAAAGGTGGTAACTACATTGGTGATCAACATGAACATCCATAGGCACTGCAGTCTCATTGAAACACAGACACACAGAGCTAAGAAGCCGCAGCACTTGCAAATGAGCAGCATGCATTAAAATGTGAATTGCTGTTCCACAAAGTAACAGCCAGTGGAATTAATATTTTGGATTATCTTGTTGAAGGCTTGGTCTTCCCATAGCTGCTGGGAGTCCATAACAGTCAGGACAGCTCTGAGCTGCGCACAGCAACGGACTCTTGGACAGAGGTTGGGCACTGCCTTTAGAAATCAGTGTGCACTATTTGTCATCTGCAGTAATGACCCACCTGCAGCAGCTTCCTGATTTTTTTCAGGTTGTGTATTAAGAGAAGATTCTTCTCCTGTGAAACGCGGTCCAGCTGTTCATCCACTTGTATCAGCAAATTCTGCAACAGGATTGTTGCCATTGCTTCATTGTTGGATGCAGCCTCCCTAAAGAATCAACAATTGAGAACCATGCATGTTCAAAATGTCAGTGAGTGTCAATCTATCTGTACAGAAAACTATAACCTATTCAGAAATCTAGGCCGAAAAAGAAAGGCTTAAAATATATGGTGACTTGCATGTAGTTAGAGATTTGTGAATGATTGACTTTATGATCTTTTGATTTATATTCATGTGGATATGCAGGTATAAATACAGGGTGAGGATGTTCTTAGCACAGTCTATGGAGTCAGCCAGAGGGGAAACAACCAGGGTTTTTTTAGTCTCTGGTCCAGTGAATATTTAATCATTTTTAACCCACTTCTCAGAGGACATGGGGCTTATGCATGCTGTCCCTCTCCCTCTGCCAGTCACACGGATATCATTTTGAAGCTGACACTGGGCTCAAAGTCCAAACGATAGTATGTTCTTACAGATTTCATGTAAAACTGGCAGGTTGGTAGAGGGCACAAATCCAAATTAGTGCCTCCACTGAGGAAAATGGAAGTAATAACTTGCTGCAGGAGGCAACAGCCAGATGGCCAGTCAGCAGATATGGATCTTCACACCAGGCACCAGATGAGCCTTTGCCTGGCCAAAATATTTGGGGATACAGGAAGACTCTGCAGCTACTGGTGAAGGGTGTGTAGGGGACAAAGGACACAAACACACACAGAATCAGGCTTGACTGGTTCTGCTGTTTATGGAACATGAAAGGCAATAACATTAGTGAGCTAAATAAAGGAAGATAGACTTTGGACTCCATGTCATCCTTGTCTTTGGGATTTTCTCTCTCCTTGTTCCACAAATGGCAGACGTCTGCTTTTCAGATATGCATGCTAAATCTGTCGAGAAGGAGATTTTAATGGTTCCCATGTTTCTACAGCCCCATAAACACTGAGCTATAAACAGTAAGGAGACTATATTTGTTTTGAGATTTTTCTCCTTTCTTGCAATAATCCCCCAATAGTCTTGTGGATTTAGCATGAAAAATTAAGATGCCCCTTTCTTGTATGGCTTATACAAACTTTGTTGTGACATGTAGTTCAGAATTTTCTCAGGATAACTATCCAATGAGTTTGATACAAATTTGTGCATAAATTCATCTTCTAGAGAATAATTCCTGCGGATGGCTGGCTTGTTCTCCAAGATTATATATCCAGCTTTCAGCAGAGACAAGTGAGAAGTTCTATACTGTAAGAGGTAAATATATAACATTTCCACTGAAAGCTAACTTGAGTTGTTGGGTTTTTTTCTATGAAAAACCTGTAATGCCATTAATGTGCTAGACAGTTTTTACTGGATTTTGTTTAGGATTAAGTTCAAATGAAACCTCACCTCCAGATACCCCTTAAATTTAAACCTTGAGAGTTCAATGGGCTAAATCCATTACTAGTGGAATACTATTCTTGGGGTGCAGAGGCCTGCACAGTTCACAAATAAGCACCCTAAAGTCTGGCAGATAATGAAAGAATTAGTCTTGACTGAAATCATATGAGAGGGAATAAACTGAATCCTACCAATCTTGGCTTTCTATCCATTGTGCTAGTAAGTGCCGGATTTCCATAGGGAAGTTATCGTCATAGAACTGGTCTACCTGCTCCAAAAACTTTATTTCCAGTTGCTGAACTTGACTCCATTGGGACATACTGCAAAAGAAAAGATAAAACATCTTTGCCATTGAAAGGTGGATATGAATTAATAATCTAAAGTGCATTAATCACTTTCATGGTAGTTCTTGTTATATATTTTAATGTTTCTGTTTATTGTTTTTCAAAACAGACAGTACTTGAGTAAAGTTAATCAGTTAAGGGAAGGGGGAGAAAAAAGGGGGAAAAAAGAGAGAAGAGGGAGTAAGGCCATTAAAAGAAGTTCTAGCTCTTACACTTGAATGGGCACCTCTGCCAATTTCCTTCCTTAATGTGAATGTTTTGGGCTCATAATACGGAGATTTACACAGCAGCTCTCACCAAGAGAAAAAGGTTAATATTGTACTCCTCAAATCCAGGTAAAACTATTCTTATGGAAGAGTAGTAGCAAACAACAAATTTGCTCCCTTCCTAGTGAATTTATATTACTCCATTTTTTCCTGAAGCCATAATAGTTGTATATTTCTGTGCTGCTCCTCAAGCCTCACAGATTCTGTTTGGAGAGCACTGTTTGTTTTCCAATATAAATTGTTTATCTAATTGTTTATCTTTTCCATTTTTAATTGCCACAGAATTCTGTGATTTGATGTTACAGAACAAAAAAAAAAGGTGAAACATAAAGTCATATGAAAACTGTGGGAAAAGCAAGAGCAGCATTGTGCTAACTGTAGCATAAATAGCCCAATGACAGGCTCTGAAATTCCACTGGAAAAACTGTCTCAAGTTAGTTTGGGCTGTTCACTGAGATACTAGAATTAGGAGATTGTTTGCCCCATGTATTAACTGGTCTGAATTAAACTCTGCTTCTCTCTATGCTGTAAACAGGTTGTTTTGAGTGAGCAGGCTCTCCACATAGACACCTCAGCCTGAATGACATCTCCACTTAGGAGAACACTGCCTTTCTGGTATCTGCAATCTAGGGTTGCACCGGGTCACTCATCATTAATCCTACAGGTGAAGGCACCGTTTTCATTGTGATTTTTTCAATATAGGAAAGACTAAAGATAGCACATTGCTGAGGGCAGGCAGGCAACACCAGGCTGTAATTCTGGATGTGGCATGCAGATAAAAAGTCAGAGCTGAGAACAGTTGGTCATGGATGAGCAGAGGAGGAGGATGCCCTAAGGCCTGTGCCCTGGGATCTGAGTCCTCCAGTGAGCTCTGCCCACCCTGACCACCATAGCAGAGGTTGCATTCCCTTTAATTAGGGAGTTTGTGTTAACAAACCCAATTTGCACTGCAGTAGGTCAACATAGAACCATAGAATAGTTCGGGTTGGAAAGGACCTTAAGATTGCCAAGTTCCACCTCCCTGCCATGAGCAGGGACACCTCACACTAAACCATGTAGCCTAAGGCGCTCTCCAAACATATTACATCTGTTTGAACACTTCTCATAGGAATTTTTCTGGAGGAAAAAAGGATGAGATTTCATCAAAATTGATATTTTTATGGAAAGCTGACCTTTCCATAAACAGCTTTTCTATTTCTAACTCTGAATCATAGTTTCAGAATGTCAACAGTTTGAAGTAGAGAATACATCATATTTTTAATGCTGTGGTCTTTCATTTTGTGTTTCCTTAAGTCAGAGGGGAAAAAAAATAAAGGCATGTAATACATCAAGGTGTAACAGTGCCCTGAGTACTTACTCATGCAAAAGTAAGCGTGACAGGTTTTAGTTTCTCCTTTACAGAGGCTGGATGGGATAATTCTGTGTGTGGTATGAAGGACACTGTGTCATCAATGGGAATGTGCCCAGCGACATTTCTCTCCTTTTTATTAGCTCCATTGAGAGAGGAAAATATATTGCCTAACATTTACCCCGTTTCTTTACACTGCTGAAAAGGAGTAGTATATAGGAGTGTTTCACTGCCTTGCTATACTGGGAATTAGAAAGAACCACAGGTCTCATTTCTTGAGGTGCAAGGAACCAAGTCATGGTGCGTTATTAACGCTCAGAAATAAAATGAAGATCTGTAAGCCTGTTCACTTTTAGTGTGAATTTAATTGCAATTTCTGGTGATTGTGATATCCTGAAAATATTAGTAAGAAAACACAATATTATTGCCTAAAGAAAGGAAAAAAGGCAAGATTTTGTGCAGGCTGCAGCCCTCACTGCCTTCTATGTACCAGCGTGCAGTGTTTTGTAATGGTGCCGGCTACAGCTCATACCGGCACACATTTTCTATGGCGCACAAGGAGTCGCACAAGAAGCTAAACCCCAGCCATGATAGCTGCTGTTTGTTCTGGATCGCCCCCGAAGGCCGCTAGCAGAAGCGGGCGACATGTAACAGCGAGCAGCAAGAAGCAGGGGATGCCGATACTGAGAGCGCAGCGGCTGCGCGCCCCGCTGCCGATGCGGCCGAGTGATGGTTTAAGTGCAGCCGGCTTAGCCTCTGCTAAACGTTACGCGAGCATCGCTCCCAGCCGGAGCAGCCCCGGCCCCGCCGCCCCCCGCTCCCCACTTGCCTGTGCCCTCGGGTCCCGGCCGAGCCCTGCTGCTGCGGCACTGCTGCCTCCTGCCCGCCCCACCGCCAGCTTTATGTCGCCGGCGGCAGCGAGCGGCCTTCCTGTGCGTCAGGGCGGGGAGCGCCCGCGGGGCCCCCAGCCCGCCTGTGTGGGGCTGTGGGGCGGTGCGGTGGGGCTGAGCATCACCCGCTCCTGCCCTGGTGAGCGCCGGTTCAAAGGCAAAGGGCTGGGTGAAAGAAGAGCGTGCCGTGGCTTCCTACAGCATCCCTCGTTTTCCTGGGATGCAGGAGCTTGCCTCCGAGGTTTGGTCCCTGCTCTGAGGAGTTAATGACTCAACATCGAACCTGTAAATGATATTCTTACAGTGAGGGTTATGGCAGTAAAGACACGCTCCAAGTATTTTTTTCCCCTAAAGAAGTATATTATTGTAAAGATGATTTCTGTAACAGGAGGTGCAGTGCTGCTAAAACCAAACTGAGTGGAAAATGCTAAATTATGACCATTTCAAATCCATCTTCCCTCAGCATAGAGCCTGAGTGTTAGGATTGTAGCTCTGGAGTGAAGCGAAGCTGCTGCAATCTGTCTTAAGAAGGATAGTTTAGGCTGACTATTGTTTTACTTCTCATATTTTGTCTTACCAGAAACCCCAGTCACTAGCAAGGCTTTTCCGTGCCAGGCTGTGCAAACCTGGAGTAAGAGGCATTCCTAGAGAGCCTGCCAGGGAGCCGACCGAGTGCTACTACACTCTTTGTGCACAGGGAGGAACGTGATACCTGGTTCAAGTGACAAGCCAGGTGCTGGAGATGCAGTCAAGAGGAAGGTGCATGTCCCTGCTGAGGGGTAATTCTATTTTCCAGTTAGAGCAGAGGGAGAATTGAAAGCGAGGGTAGAAGCTTTGATACGTAGCCAGCTTCTAGAAGACGGTATAGAGGTGTCAGCAGCTGACCCGTGTCTGCATATCAGCTGGGTAGGCATCATATTTACTGCACACATGCTTGAAATGAGATTTGGCTTTATCTTTAATGGCACCCAGCAGTTTTTCAGGTGCATTGCTCTCCAGTGAGCCAGGATCATGAAAGAAGTCTGCAAAATCCTGATTTATAGAGCTGTGTGGTCTGGTTCATATTTCAATATGCTCTCTTTTAATTTGTTATTATTTATGTTGTATCACTGCATATCTGTTCATTACCCTTTTCAAGTGAGATGTGACATAATGTGCTAGAGGATTTTCTTTACAATCTTTTTTTTCTGAATGAACAGAGTGCAAAATCACGTTAGCTTTACAACTATAGGTGTATAAAGCCAGAGGAATGCTGCTGTTGCTCTTCATTACCAGACACCCATTTAGTCCCAAATTGCATTTTGACTTCTGTAAGTGGCTGTTCTTGGTTTTGATTTCACTGATACACCACTGGCTCAAAGGAGCTGATACTAGAGCAGAATGACAATCTTTTCCCTGCATTTTGCTGGGAACTGGGGACCAGAGTGAATGTCAGACTTGCTCTCTGTCCGAAGATGTCAGTCCCCAATACATCCAGAGTCTGTCAAGTCTCTGCTCAGACCTGCCATCTGTCTATGTTTCAGCAAGCGTAGGGAGAAATACAGCTGCACTTCACTCTCATTTCTGGTTTTGCTGATGGATACCCTGGCATTTCATTCAGAATGCATACACTCGCACACATTTTATAACATTCCCTTAAGACTGCACACTGTCCTTCTCTACGTGTGATAAATCATCTTAGGGGTCAGCTGGAGCTTTGTCAGATTTTGTTCTCTACCATTTGGCAAATCTTCATCGTTTCCTAAAGTAGCTGATTGTCACACGGTTTACTGTAAGACTGCAGGCGCCCCACTGGGACATTGAATTAGTAATTTGAGGACCACCCGGGAAACAAAACTGATTAGTAATTTGATTTGGTGCCGTCAGTAGGGGGAACTATTGCACTGTACTTTTTTCTTCAGTATTGAAATGAATGTTGGTAACCATTTATTTTTCTTTTTAGATTAAGCACTCATTCTCTGAGTATTCATACATAACTGCTACCATAATTATAAGAAGGCAGGTAGTTCATACCATCCCAATAAAATAAGACAGTAACTGGTTTCCAGCCCCCTTTGTGCTTGCTGTTTCTCTGCTTAACCTAGGAAAGAAGATGTACGGTGGAGTGGTTGCTATTAATAAGATACTATAATGCAGATATGTATTCAGGCTTGCTTCAAAAGGCCGTTAGAAAAAAGCTCAGTTAGGTGTGATTCCCAAAACCTCTGTCTGTCAGAGGTCATTCTTCATCTGAAGTCCAGAGATGAGTTTCTGGGAAGATGGTTCCTATTCCCCTCTTCCCTTCTTCCTTCCCCCATTTTCTGGCAGGTAAGGCAGTAGAGACAGGTCAGTTGTTGGGATGGAGTGCAGCTCTGGAACAAGCTGTTTGGAATGCAGGATGATGGATGGGAGCCATGGCTGTGGAAGCAGGAGAAGGGGGGTGTGATCCTCACAGCAAGAGGCACAGGAGAATGAGTGCAGTCCCTTGTGACATTACAGTGACTCAGAGGGAGTCCTGGGGCTTTACAGAAGCTCATTGGGGACTGTGGAAGGGGAGTGCACTTTACTTGGAGGAGGGGAATAAAAGAGGCCTGTGGTTCTAGGGTGTTAGAGTTGGATTGACAAAGGGGTTGAGTTATGGCTGAATGTGAAAAGGTCTGAAGTATGCATGGGAATATAAGGCAGGCTGGAGAAGAGGGGGGCTCTTTGAGGAGCACAGGTGGGAAAAAGGAGGCTGTGGAGCAGCAGAGGACACTGTCAGGGTTGTGATGGCTGAGAGGTTCCCTTCTGAGGCTAAGGGATGGCTCAGCTCTGTTGTCTTGAAGGAAGGGTCAGTGGGGTGTGTTAGCACACTGAAAGATGCGATCATGCTTGGAGATGTGAAGAAAGCTGCTGTGGAGAAGGACTGAGACAGGAAGAAAGAAATGATCTAGGACAGCTACAAAGCTCTGGAGGAGAACTGTGTGAATGGGATCCTGCAGGAGATGGCTTAAGGCATGCAGTGATTACTGCTGAGCTAACACATGAGGAGGGTGTGAGGGAGGCAGCTGTGTGGGCAGAAAGAAGTTCAGTGAGACACGCTGGCAAGGCAGGCCTGGCTGAAATGATGCTTATGAAGTGTGGAAGTAAAGAGCCTAGGCAGCCCATGGAGGGGAAGGAGTTTCTTCAGCTGCACTGAGTCACAGTGGCAGAGGTTGCAGGTTGCACACAGAGGGTGCAGGTTGCAGCCTGGGGGAGTACAGATGGGCACAAGTCATGAAAGGTTCAAACCACTGTTGAGTTTGGCAGGTCAAGGTTAATATTCACTGTGTAGCACTTCACCCCACTAGTGTTTCAGCAGCAGTTGAAGAAGGAGTATAAGAAAGAAGTGTCTAAATTGTGTGAGTTGTTTAAAGGGAAGAAAAAGTCTCAAGTGATGGAGAAGGACATGGTAATCCTCTCATCAAAAGTTCACAAAGTTGTTTCTAGGAACTTGGAGTCAATTTATTACTTTGAACAACCTGTAATCAAGATTATCATCTCATGTTTGGCCTCTAGTCATTATACTCATTGACTAACCTTTGATTAGAGCATGTCTCATCTATCTTTTACATAGAGGAGTTGTTTAGCTTGTACATGCTATACGTGCATTGTGTCTTGTACCTGAACTGCTCGTAGCTTCTCTTCTTACATTCAGAACATGGACTTCTGGTCTCAGTGGGACTAGGAAACACTGTAATCATGAGAAATTGTCTTGCTGACAGTGTAGTTCCTCCTAGTCAGCACAAGATAAATCAGCAGTTGTGTGTGCAGGTCACATCCCTTACTGTCCTTTATTTGGAGAAAAGACAGGGACAGCAATATTGTCCTGAAGTTACATGTTGGGAAAAGCTGCTTATGAATACTGGGAAGAATTCTTAGCTCAGTGCTTGTGTGTAGCCAAATGAATGATTGTTATCCTAGAAAAGATGGGGGAGTTTGCTCTTTGGTTGTTCTCATTTGCTGAAAAATGTACTGTTTTCCCCCTTCCAGCAATGAATGAACCTTATGTGCAGATGTATAAATCCATGTGAAAATGCTTCTCACCCAATTCAAGATGATATCAGCTAGGAAAAAAAGTAATTAACTTGTCACATGGAGAATAATGAGGAATCAGGAGTTACAGAAAATGAAGGTTTAGCCCCCTGAATTTGGCTTAGGTCTCTGCTTTTGTGGCAGTCTGGCCTTTCAATACTGCAGTATTGAAAAAAGCTTTGCTTTTTTGTGAGCTAGAGGTAAAGCAACCACTGAGCAGTGCAGGAGCAGGTCAGAACGAGTGACCTGTAGGTAGAGGACTTCCCTTCTGAGGCTATTTGCTGTGGTTTGTGACTGTGCCCAGACCTCTTTGGCCCTAATGGAGGGTTCATGCCCACTGCTGCTGCTGGGGAGGGGATCTTCTGCACTGGTTCATAGCAAGGTCAAAGCCAGATGGTCTTCTGTCAACCTGGAAAGTCAGGAGTTCTCTTTGTTTATTGTTATCTTTGAAAAACAGGCTGCTGCATGCCTTGTTTATTGTTTTACTTCTTGATGTCATATTTGCAATTTTGCACTGGGTGGTTTAATGTGTATCCTGGGAAAACTCAGAGGTGTTTGCTTTCAAGAGGAAAGATTTGGATATTCTGGTGAATTTTTTCTGTAAGGGAGGTAAGGAGAAATGCTAAGGGGAAAGAAGCTTGTGAATCTCTCTTGTAGAAGTTAAGACCAATACCACTTGGGTTCCTACAGTTGCCATACAAACTTATACACTAACAAAATTAAGGTAGAAAGGAATTACCTGAATGCTAATCTGTCATTGCTTAAGGAAAGGGCATCGGTGGAGAAATGGAGGAAGCATGGAAAGAACTGAGGGCAAATAAAGTAATTTAGAAGAGCAAGGAGAAGGAAAGGAACTCTAGGGGCCTTGTATTAATTACCTTGTATTGTAAATGAAACTTCTTTTTGATAATGACAGGCTGCATTGTGCAATATCATTGTATATCTGCTTTGCCTGGTTACCTCTTCCTGTAACTACTTTTGTCATCAGTTTTCATCGTGTGATAGATATGATTGATTCAATCTTCCACTTCCTCCATGGTATTGTACAAATTTAAGTCATACTTTTCCTCATTTAGAGTCAGGTTTCCTTTGTTATCTGTAGTTGGGTAGATTATTAGGAATGCTAGTAGTGCTATTTTACTAGCCTTTTCCACTCTGTGTAGTCTCTGGGTGCTCAGGAAGCTTTTCTCTTATTTTATACAACACCTTCCCTGTCAATTGGTAATGATCACTTTTTGTTTGCATGGAAACTGAAGACTATGTGATTAGTGGTTTCCAGAGTGTGAGAAAGGAATACAGAGTCAGTGTGATCTGGGGAAAGCTGTGGTTTTGTATAGGTTCTCCTGCGAGGTAAAGCTTGGAGGGCGAAATGGAGACCCTTGGTGCAATTTGATTAGTACAGAAGTCAATGTTGGCAGGACAAGAGAAAAGAGAATTTTCTCATAGTAAGCTCAGCTGGGATTTGTGCTGTCAATAGTTGCTTAAATTCTTAGTGCCTGCTTTGCCTGGGATGACTACGTATAATGGTAATTTCTGAGCATACTTGGGAATATTTTCATTTTGCAGTCTCTTGGGTCCTTAGAGGAGTCCTTGAGTTTTATAAGCTTACTAGTGTATGCTAATTGCAAAATCCAGTGTGATGCCAAACAATGACTTCCAAATGAAAAGGTCAATAATTTTAAAATTAGTAATGGATTGTGCTCTGAGAAGATAACTTGCTTAATTAATTTAATAAAGTCTTTTCACAAAGGGAGCAATTAAACCAAAGTCTGATTATCTCTGCTTGATAATACTTGAAATATTCTGTATTAAAGTTACAGGTTGTAGCTCTGATAGTACCAAAAGGACCTCTTGATTTCTGTTACCTTCTGAAACTCCTTGTCTTATTATATTGTTTATATTTTTGTATGACGAAGCACAGATCTTCAGAAATAATGTCATCTTTTTCCTTGTCTAACCAATAAAATATCAACAGGTCTGAAGCAGCTGCACAGTTCACCATAATTGCATTGTTGGATACCACAAGAATGGCAATCCCATGCCTGTTATGGACTCACTCTCTTCCTTCAAGGATGTATGAAAATGGTATGTGTTTGGATCCTTCTGTTCCTCTCCAGGCCCCTACAACAAATCCCAGTCAGATGAGATACTGTTTTTCCCCTGTAAACCTGCTTATTCCTGGATCTCAGCCCCTCAGCATGCTGTAGGTAAGGGTTCTTGTGATTGGAAGGTTAGCTGCAAACTGTTATGTCCCTCACGCAATGCAATTCCCAAGGCAGTGAGGAAAGAGGTGCAGTATGGATTAGTGTAATGATCCTGTATTTATTCTGGAAATCATCATTGTTTCTGAATTTTCCAAGTGGCTGTTCAAAGTATGTTTCAAAGTTTTCAGTATGAATCAGTTTTTAACATGATCAGTTCCCAGCAGAAATGAAAACGAGCTTGTTTTCACTGGGAGACAATTTGAGTGTCTGTGGGTGTAGGATGATGTGAAGAACTGAGAATGTATGTGAAAATTTAGCACTGGGAGTTGTTTTAATGGTGTGAATAAAATTCATGTTGTTCTCTTGTCTTCTCAAGGAGAAACCAATGATTTCTAGAGCTGGCTAACTTGAGGTGAAATGCCAGTAGGGAAAAAAGCAGCTTGTGGCCACAAAAAGAACAGGAGTAAAAGAGAGAGCTTGCTGATTCACTGCAGCCTGGTCATTCAGGCAGTCCAGCATCAGAGACCAAGGACTTTGCACTTCATGTAAAGAAGTCATGATTTCTGGCTTACATGTAGTGGGAATCAAAGCCCAGCCTTCTTCCCAGTAAAAACTGAGGGCCTTTGCGATTGGGCATAATGATGTTTTCATTCCTGGTCTGATGAAGTGGCACAGCTTCAGCTGTGGGAGAAAGTACTCCTCACCCTTCCTCTATAACACTGCGAATACTGCAGGAGTCTGCTGGGAGAGGAAAAGAGAGAGGATGTCTGGGATCCTGCAGGAACTCACACTAGGTCTTTGAGTCCTGGTGAATGATAACTTGCCCATTTATTTGCAAAACAGTGCATGGATTTGAAGGGGAAGGCAATGTTGGCAGCAGGAATTCCATCCTGAGACTGGTGCCTGTTGTGTGTTGTTTGAGCTTGTGCCCTGGATTAGAGTATGCTTGGGCTCTTGCCAGATTGGGGAGCCCTGACTCAGGACTGGGTTAGGGCTGAACAAACCTAGGTATAGGCAGCACAACTTTGGTGGTATCACTCACCCACAAATTCTAGGTTTGTAAATGACTGGGCAGCAATTCTTAAGATTGGGTTCCTCAGCTTGGCTCACAAATGCCATCCTGATTTCATTTTAAGTGCTTTTAGGACTTTGTCTTTAACTAAAAATAAAGCTAAGATTTGCTTTGTTATGCTGCCTGGTGTTAGACAACAAACTGCTGCGTTGCTGCTGTTCTGTGTATGTGGCCACATTGTGTGAATGTGTCACAGTAAAGAACTCCTTGGGTACTTCGTCATCTGTCCTTGTCAGGCCTTTGCGTGCTATAAGTCTTATGTTAGACTCACAGGGGTTAACAGGAGTTAAACAAGGGTTTTTTCTCTTCTATCCTAAGTGTCTACAGATGTAAATGTTGCCAAAATATTGAAATGATAGGTACTGTGAATGTACTCCTTTAAAATACAAGTCATCAACCACTTTTTCTCTCATGTTCTTTGACTCATTTGTCATTTCTAATATTGAATAGTATTTTTCACACTAGTCAGCGCTTTGTGCACAGAATAAACTTTGTACAGTTTGCATCATTGATCCTAAAACCAACATGAGTGGAAACCTGTGATCTCTGTTTTCCTCTTCTCTCCTCCAATTCAGAATCCCTAGCATCTGCCTGTTGAGAGTCGGTGACTCAGGTTTTCAGATAGGGAACCCTGATGACCAGAGCATCTAAACCAGTGGTTCTTAAGTTTGGGGGTTTTTATTCATATGACCTCCTAAAAATGAGGAAAAATCTGAGAATTGCCCAGCTTTTTTGGGGGGGAAAAGCTGTATCACACCTGCATTGTGGAGTGGTGCCACAGTAGTTATCACTTGCAGTCAAAAAATGAGGCAAAGCTCTTGATTATTATCTCTTTTCCAGTGCTGATTTTGTTGAGTTCTTTCCATACCTAGGAATGTACACACACCTTTCAAAAAAATCTTCCTTTGTGTATAGCTGTTTTGCAAACTGCTGCATGAAGGTTTGTGACCTCCTTGTGACCCAGAGACTGATAAGTGCTGCTCCAATAGCTACAGCAGTGCAGATAGCCTACACCACTGACATTATCTTTCGTCAGAAAAGAAACCACTGAGTTCTCTAAACTCCTGAGAACTGAGGAAAGGTTCTCAGTTAAACTGATGCTAATATCGCTTGTGGTATTTGTCTTTTTAACTTTGTTTTACAAGCCATATGTTGTTGATTTTTAAAGTGTGTTTACTGTGAAGGAAATAACATAATGCTGTATTTGAATGTGCAGAGCACTGGGAGATGCACTGAGCAATGCCAAAAGGCATCAATATTATTGAAGGTTGTAGTATTTTGTAGTGTATGGCTCCGTTTGTAACTTCTTTCCTTGAAGCCCTAGAATGAAAACAGATGGCTGGGGGATTTTGCCCAACCTCTTGTCATGCTTCTCTTTGGTGGAAGAGGCAGGTCTGCAGTGGCTTTATTGCTGGCGCAGCCCATAGGGTGCTGAGCCCTGAGGCACCTCAGAAGGGACCTGCACAAACAAAGAAGGGAGGGAAGTACAGCTGGGGTCTGTATGCTGTGTAATTGGAGGATGGCATCTTGTAAAGTGCCATTCCCTTGTGCACAAACTTCTTTTTTCTTAATTGAAATTAAAATGTAATTGGAGCCAGGAGAGGTAGTGCAAATCTGGAAGGAGGGGATCTCCACCCCTTGGTGGCTCCTAGGTCATCATCTACAGCTCCAAACCATATACAAAAGCATAAAAATACATTTCTTAGTATTAAAACAATATTCAGCAATAGGAATTAGCTATATATGCAAACTTAAATGGCCTTACTCAGATGATGAGAAGAAAGATCTTCATGTAGGGCATGAAGTTTTGCATTCTTCTGTAGCTAGATTTGTATCTTCTTGAGCTCACTACCAGTGTTGTGTAAATCACGCCATATGTTTTGCATCTTTAATGGAAAACTGAGCAAACCAGATAGTAATTAAAGCTTTTTTTTTAAAAAAAAAAAATCAGTCTTTTTTTCTCATTTGAAGGTTTTCTGATTTGCAGTTCTGCTGGGAAAGAGCATCTTTACATTGCTTTGGGAACTGCCTATTTTTTTTCTCAGACAGAAGATCCTAATTCTGAATAAATGTGTAAATCTCTTTGTACCATGTCCATTAGTACTAGAAGGGAAAACAACTGCGAAGGGATTCCAAAACTCAGTAGGTTATAGCTGGATGACAGCAAAGCCTGCTGCCGTCTTGAAACTTTTCCTGTTTCACCAGTCTGAAGAGATACAAGAGTTGATAGGTTTAAAGAGGTTCTCAAATGGCAGGAGGCTGTGTGCTGATGTGAGAGTTGTGTGGTGACTCAGAGGTGGCCACATTTGAGTTGCATGCCAGCTGTTCTCAAGCAATGTGGTTATATTGACCGAGAGCACCAAGGTAAAGACTGTGCTTTCCATATGGCTTTCTTTAGCAAAAGCTAATGTTGTACTAGGTAGCAAGTAATAAACAAGACATTTGACTATTAGGAGGTATTCTGATAAAATTACCAAAATTGAAAGGACTGTATTGTCATACTAAAAGGTCTTGTTGAGAAAGATGGCACATAAAATTGGGCTTTACCTGATGTTACAGAAAGATAATACTGGTAGGACATAGAATCATGGAATGCGTTGGGTTGGAAGCAACCTAAAAGCTCATCCAGTTCCTACCCCCTGCCGTGGGCAGGGACCCCTTCCACTAGAGGAGGTTGCTCCAAACCCCATCCAACCTAGGCTTGAACACTGCCACGTATGGGGCGGCCACAACTTCTCTGGGCACCCTGTGCCAGTGCCTCAGCACCCTCACAGGGAAGAATTTCTTTCCAATATCTGATCTTAATCTCCCCTTTGTCAGTTTAAAGCCGTTCCCTCTTGTCCTGTCCCTCCATTCCCTTGTGAAAAGCTCCCCTCCAGATTTTCTGTAGGCACCGGAAGCTGTTCTGAGGTCTCCCTGAAGCCTTCTCTTCTCCAGGCTGAACAAGCCCAGCTCTCTCAGCCTATCTTCACAGGAGAGCTGCTCCAGCCCTTTGATCATCTTCATGGCCCTCCTCTGGACCCACTCTATACAGCTTGTTTCCAAACCAAACTCCCATAGCTCCCTATGTTACCCGTAGCTACCTCTTCTGGCCTGAAGATTGTCTTGGCTTCATAGTCTGCCAGTTGGGTGGGACATGGAGGACCTCTTGAAATTAAGCCAAAGTAGCGGGTGTTATGAGGTGTGTCTACTTCCAGTAAATTGGAAAGAAAGTTATGTCTCACACTGAGATTTAGAATATCCAAGAGCTGTTATCCATTAAAACATGAGATCAATTCATTTGCTTCCATAAATTGTAAATATTCGTTCTGCATATGGAAAACAGGCTAAAGGGAGTGCTGGTTGAAAAAGGCACTTCAAGCAGCCTAGGAGCAAAGCTCAGATTCAAACTGTAGAAGCCTGTTTGCTCTTCCACCAATGGTTTGTGTATGTCACGTATCTACCAGATCATACCAGTGAGTAATAAAATGTTTAATTTGTTTCAGCGTCTGCTTTACTATTTTGGTATTGTCTTCAAAGGGATGTTTCTAATTATGGTTCCTTTTTTGTTTCTTCTTTTTTAGTGTTTGTATCTTAATTGCTAACAGATACGCTTGTTTGACCTAGAGGAAAAGCATGATGATAGCCACACAGATACTTTAGAGTGGTGAAATTGGGCATCAGTTAAGCAAAACAGAAGTGTCAGATTAATATGATGAGCTTTATTACAATAAAAATTCCCTCTTGCAATCATTCCTTCCAGTTCATCCTATAGGCAGGCTTAGGACTGTTACCACTCTGATTACATGTGTAGAGATGGTGTTTAGAAGACCTGACTCAATTTTGCTAGACATTGTATGCATCTCTCACCCAAAGTGCTTATTATTTAAAGGTAAATGGGTGTGCAGTTGAATGAGCAGTAGATATGTAGAAGGAGGAATAAAAGGTGACAGCAGAGTATCAGTGTATCAGTGATCAGCATTTGAAGCAGTAGTCATGTTCCTCAGCTGCCTCTCTGATTCAAATTTTGAGACAAAGCCCCTTCGGGTAATATGTTTGGCTTCAAGTGCCTCTGTTTCTCCATGTATCTGTAACATGCAAATAGCTATATCCATCTAGGAAGTTGGTTGTCCTACTTGCATAATTCTTATTGGCTTTGCATGAGAACACTTTTTTGATGGTACTGAGATTATATTTGTTAATAGTGGTGTAATTTGAACTGCCTTTATCCATTTTCAAGTAGATGATGTTATTAAAATCATCCTGATATAGATGAATAAAGATTTTCAAGTACAGTATATATTACTTTAAAGATCACTTCAGTCATTATCTGTCAACTTTTGTTCTTTCTTTCTTCATTTTGTTGTCTTCATGTTACTCTTTCTTTTTGGGGGGCTGGGAGGAGCTGTGCAACTAGGAAAGAGGGTGCCATGACACCTGGATCCCAAGCAGTCAGTGTTCCTGTTGAAATTCACATGTAGGGATGTGATACATAACAAACCAAGGAAATACTGGTGAGATCACACCAGTAAGTGACTACTAGGGGTAATTTGGCAGGTTTAATACTAGAAATGCTTACAGGCATCTTGATAACTAAGAGAAAGCTTTTTAGAGCATCTATTTTGTTGTTTTGTTGTTCACAATGCAGTTTCTGCTCTGTGATTCTGCCTCTCATGGATCCCAAGATTTCAAGCCTTAAAAAAACTAAGCCATAACAAAAAATAACACCTTTCTTGTACATGACCTTCTTTATCCTTCTGTGAAATTTTAACAACTCAGTTTTACTGATTCTTCCCCATTGACCTTGACTATATGGAAAGTATGCCTGGAGCATATGTCTAAAACAAGAGTTCAGAGACACCCACATATACTCATTGCCTGGAGTTAACTACTTTCATGACAAAACAGGGTGTAGCATAAATCTGTTTGGATATATCACTTTAATTGAGCAAGAGGTACTTGTAGAAACACTGGTCATGTTGCTTTTGTTTTTTTAATAAGGGAAAAGATGATGCAAGTGCAAATTGTTGCAGTGCTGAAATACTGTAGGTGTAGTTTCAGTGGAAGAACAATACAGTCAGGACTAATGTGTCTGATACCTCATCCTGCTGGTTATTTGAAGATATCAAAATATCATTTCAGTGTGCATGCTAAAACTTGCCTCAATCTTGCTTAAATGTAATCAGTATCATAGGAATATTTCCTTTAAAGGAAATACTAAAAATACCCAAAGGTTTATTTTTCGGACCTTCATCAGACTATGCTCACCTACAGATGGTCCCTGCATTCCCTTTAAGTTCTGTTGAAGTAAATTAAATAAGAGAAACCTTGTCAGGATTTTGAGGCTTGCTATGTATTTAGGCAATTCAGCTCCTAACTATCTGACTTTGAGACATCCTGAAGTCCATTCTCTATCTTTGTGTTGTTCTGCAGCAAGAGTCAATCTAATCTAATACGCTGGCAAAGCAAAACTTCATCTGCCTTTCAGTACCATACTTGAATGTACATGCCTTTTTACGAGGAAGTAGTCTTATTTGCAGTAAAATCTCTTCTTACAAAGCTGTGCAGTGAAATGATAATGTCACAGATTTGCAGGTATATGTAAAGAAGAGTAGTAGCTAAACCTCTGCTGTAGGCATATTTCCCATGTAATATTGAAATTATCAGTAGGGATTTCTGACCTGGAAAAACCAACATGTTCAGTACTCTATAAATCTGGGTGATGTCAGACTTTCTGTTGCAGAAGGGGAAGTGCTGGATTTACTAAACCATGTTATTTCTGTGAAGCCTGCTAATCTCTCTTTCTTGTTTCTTTGCTTTCATCAGAAAACTAAATGCCCTGAGCTATCTGTGTAATGATTTCAGGCAGCAATCCACATTGTTAGTTTATTTCCCCTGTGTATATTTGGTGTATTTCTGAAAGTCGATTTTAAAATTGCATGGGTCCATTTGGATGGAATATAGCAGTTTCTGTTCAATTTTTCCTTACAAGTACTTCTAGCAGGCTGAATTACCAGAGGCACACACTTCTTGGAAACGCAGTGTGGAATGGGTAGAGCATAGTTCAACAGGAAAGGTGGTGTTGACACATCATGGCTCTGGTATTTGATGCTCTGGGTGAAGACTTGCAAGACTGGGAAAAGAAAATCATGTAGTGCAGCAATATCCATACAAGTCCATACAGGCAGGTACCACTGCTTCCACTTAATTCATTTGCATGCGGTTGAGCAAGGCAATGAACACAGCTGGCTTTAGTCACTGATTTTTAGTTGCACTTTGAAGAGCTGGACTCACTGAAACCTTCATTCAGACCGAATCTCTGATTTTTCTTGCCATTAAATAAAGCCACCTGGAGACTGACAAGCTGTGTAAAACCAAATTTACTATTAATTTTGTATTTTCCAGAGCAGATCTGACTAAAATGTTCAGATCAGATCTGCAAGGATCAAGTTTGGTCAAGACACTGAGCTCTGCAAATGACAACGAAATGGAACAGCAACTAGCAAGTCCATCCCCAGCCTAGCTGTTGCACAGCAGCATGATCACTCTGTCTGCCAAGCAGTCAGCATGATTTCCAGCCACAAAGAGGATCCCATACATCATGTTTGAACTGGTACGCTGTGCCCAGCAGCTTGTGTCATGGCAGCATAGCTCTTTGCTCCCATCTAACACAAAGGCTTGGAGAGCAATATGTTAAACTCTGTGAGCACTTACATTCTGCCTTGCTGACAATTGCATCTACTGAGCTTAATGATGGCTGAGCTGCTTCCCTCCCACCCATCCTTCTTCCTTCCCCAGCTAGGCAGCTGCAAGTTTTGAATCCATAAACGTGGCAGCGTTAGAGATGGTCCTGCCAGAGCTGCTGTCTCTTGAAGCTGTGCCATCTGTAAGGGCAATTCCTGTGCTGCTCAGGATTCAGAAGTCCTCAGGAAAGCAGGCCTCAGGTATCCCATCCTCAAACATTTTTCCCAGCATTAACTGCTCACCGAAAAGCTTCCCCTACCAGTGCTGTCATATGTGTTTCCACTTCACGTTGCTGTTCCTCCTAGCTTGGCACTCATGTCATGTCTTGCTGAGGAATGAGTGCTGGCTTTTCTTCCCTCCCAATTCCACAAGGGCTTGCGTTTAAATGCAACCAAAGCGGTACTGTTCAGGCGCTCTCCTCTACCTTAAATGTCACTACAGCTTGTGGATGATGGGCATTTCCAAACTGAATTTCTAAAAGATTATACTTAAATGTTTCACCGAGGTCTTAGTATTTAGTTTGGGGCTTACTCCAGAAGGAGTAAGGACTTTTTGTCATCATCTATAAGTGATGGAATATCAGGCTTTTGATTTGTTAATAGCTCTCCTTGTGGTAACAGCTGCGGGAAATGCTTTTACGACTAAGCAGAAAAAAAAATAATAAATAGGTTCGTACACAGATGTGTTATTTTTGGAAGACTTCATTGAACTCAGTTTTAGAAGAAAATGTTTTACTATGAGCTGTGATATAATTGTTGAAATAAGACATTGCCTCACACAATAAACAAGAGGTGGAATTCAGGTGCTCTTCCCACCACCTGCATTGCAACATGCCAAATGTAAGAAATTGTCCTCTTTACTAGGTTTACATTTCCTACAGGGTCTTGAAGCATAAGCCAGTTTACCAGTTTATGAAATCAAGGCTAAAGCTGATGTATCACTTGCCTTGACCAAGGAAAGTTATAATAATTATGAGACTGTGCTTCAGAAAAAGATGCTGATCTGTTGATCTCAGACTATAAACAAGCCTCCTGCTGGCTAAGTGTGAAGAACACTGTAAAATACTGGATTAGTGCACTTGTGTGTGCTTATTGAGGGTATTTCTGCTGAAATTGAGCTCCAACTTTCTGCTTATTTCCTGCACAGCCCTGGAAAACACAGTGCATATAGAAGCAGAGCTGATGGACTTTACAATTCAACTTCTAACTCTTGATCAAGACACGACAGCTTAATTAATGGCACATGGTTTGCTGGTTGACAGTTGGATGAAGACAGACTTCATGAAGATTACTGCTTGGTTTTCACAGTGCCTTGCATGTTTAACAGGCATACAATTTAAGGACCTTAGGATGCTTTTGCAATTTGCCTTTTTAGCTGCCTGGGTTGACTTTGAGATTCACAGAAAAGCGATTCCCTTTGTGTTCAGGTGGTGTAAAGATTTCATTGTTCGGTCTGCTTGCAGGCTCTTATGTTTAGTGAAAGTTGTAAGTTCTTCAGTTGTACAAGGATATCTCTTTTTAAGCCATTTCACAGAATCAAGAAAAAATCTGTGGGAAATTTAGTTTAATTGCAATGGCTGTGTTGAGAATGGATCAGCTCATAAGGGATAACATTTTGGATGGATTTGATGAAGCGTAATTCACATAGAGTTGTAATCCAGGCTTAGGTGATCCTGTTGGGACAGAGGTGATGTGATTTCTCTTAGTGAATGAGACATCTAAATGGAGTCCCTTTTTAAGGATACATAGCACCAGAGGATGCTGCAGGTGTGAAGAGCACAGTCTTGCAGCTCCTGCCAAGTAATAGTTCTTAAATGATACACTGGGGCACTATTTTATGTAACTTGCCATCAGATGACATAAATTCTCTGACAACTCTTAACTACATTGAAGCAAGCATTCTTGGAACAGGTTGTAGTACTGGAGCCAAGCAGTTAATCAGGTGTAACATGAGGCTTTGACATGATTTACTGCCTGCTAGTAGCTTGTACTGGGACTGTATTGTCCTTCTGTATGTACTGTATAATAGTTTTAAGCTGTCTTTGGACAGGGCCCTATTGTAAACAAGCTGTCTGGCTTAACTGGGATATCCTGTAAAAATACGTTAATACAAACTGAAGTCATAGTAAAGGATCTTATTCCTGCTGTTTCTGTTTCCCATACTATTCCCACCAGTAATGTACGTGATCTTAACTCTTGCTGTGCTGATGCTATTCTGACGCCTGCTAGTGTTGTAATACTTGTTTCAAGACTGATAATCATTTCATGACATCTCAGCTGTCTGTGTGCGAATTCTCTCTTGCCTCAGCTTACACAATGAAGAAACTACCACCAAAAGAAAGCTTGTTCTCAAGGGGCCACATGATTTTATTAGCACTTACTGTATTTCATCTTCTGTTGTGTCTCAGCTTAGTCAGATCTATGGAGTGAGTTCAGAAGTAGTACTTTATTTAAGTTAAAGGAGTTTTTTAAATGCGGCAACTTCTGTTTCATATTAGTATGCTATGTCAGGTCCTTGTAGCCTGGAACTGGTAGGTCAAGAAACAACAGCGAGCCCTATGTGGGGTCTAATGTTCAGAAGGAGATTCTGAAAGACATCATCAGGCATCATTCACTGAGAGCAACCTCTACTAGACTTTCTGACTAGGGATAGGTGCTGAAAAGGTGAGGTTTTGGAAAGGAGATGCTGTTCCTCTAATGCAGAGGAGTGCTGGGGTGGGTTTTGGACATGCTGTATTTCTTGAGGAAACAAATGTTGAAAGGTGCACTCTGAGGGTCTTCTCACAGAAATCACTGAGTTTTATAGGAAGGTGAGACATTTAGGAGACCCTCGGAGGTGCTGTGTGGAGGGCTCTTGTTTTACTAATGTCTATGAGGAACAACACCTCTGTTAGAGGTGGATTTTAGACTTGCCCTGGTCTGCAAAGAGTAGCACTAACCACTAAGAATAGTGTTATGCTTTGGAGAAATTTCTGGTTCCTCCTTCCTTCTCCTCAACCTGGAGCTCACAAAGTACGAGTCCTCTGGAATATGGGCACCAGGATTTTAGCTGGCTTTAGAGAAATGCATCAATCCTAGTTTGAAATAACCCTATCCCACCCCACTCATTTTTGTTAAAGACAAACTTGTAATATCCTGCCTCTTGTAAATTAATATGCCATTTTGAATGTAATCCAGGCATCAGCTCTTTTTGGTAAGGATTTGAATCATCCCCATAATTGGAAACTAGTGTGTTGCATGATGGTTTGGGGAGGGTCATGTGTGTGCAGCTGTTGAAGTCCATTAAAAAGTGACCTGAGCCCCCCTCAGAGCAAGCTTTGGATTAACTGTAAATTGATATAGCAGATCTCAAACACAGACTTCAGCTTTCTGCATGGCAGAGTTTTTCTAAATGTTCTTATTCCAGATATTCTGGTTATACTAATCTTTCATGTACTTTTAAAAGGGGACCGCATTGCAAGTCATTGGCTGTTCATACGGTTTAGTAATAGAAGAGTTAATCTTTCAAATTTGAATGACAAGAATTAATACCCCCCTCCAAGTGCATTTCCTGAATGGTCATTAATTTAAAGCTTACCTTGAAAAATAAGAAAGAAAAAAACTAGAAAGAGGGATTGACAGTTTTCATTTTATATTGCAACAGAAAATGTAGTTTTCTTGGTTGTTTTTCAGATTTAGAAATGGATGTTTTTTTGTTCTAGTAAATGTTTGTCAGTGAATGCTACAGGACTTAAGGTCGAGATTGTACTGCTTAAAAGGTTCAGTAGAGCTTGGAAAAAAGACTGACAGGGTTGAGAAATCAAGATGAGGGGGTTGTAATTTAGGTTGGAAAGAAGTTTGCAAGCAAATCTCCTGTGATGCAATCACTGCTTCCTTAGTTCTGGCGCCTCTCTTTTTATCTTTTTTTCCCTTGAACACATTAATTTAAAGTTACCATGGTGAACTTTAAAAGATGGGCTTGCTGGTTGTTTTCTAGGCATAAATAAGTGAAGTGAAATTACTTGATCAATACAGTGAGGCTGGGCATCTGAGGTAATGTGTTCACCGGATAGGCAATGAGTTCTTTCTGGTGGAGTAGTTATGTGCAGGGAGATACTTCCCACAGCCTCAATATCCCAGTGGAGACAAAGCAGAGGTTTTTGCTTCAGCTAACATCATGAAACAGAAGTGCATGGGATTGAGGGGCCAGCGGCGGAGACCCAGTGCTGGTGCTGGCCTTGAGTGCTTCTGCTGAGGTGAAAGCCTTGTGTGACCTGTCTGTGAGGGTGTGATGAAATAGCAGCTGTGTGAGTTGTGGTGTGGTTTGATGATGGTCATGAAGGCAGGGTTAATGAGAGGAATGAGTGTCTAGCTGGACTCATTAACTCTTTGTAGGTGGCAATGTGGCCCAGCCCCAGTGAGCCCACAGCAACTCCTTCCAGCTATGCTGGCTCCCACACCCTCGTCTTGATGGGCAACTGCTCCCCTGTAGGTCCTGGGTGTTTTGGAGACCTCTCGGTAAGCCCAGGTAGCTTTTCATCAGGAAAGAGTGAATAACTTTGAAGGGCAGAGAGCTAGAAGCAACTAAGCTTTTCAAACAGCCTGGAGATAGTGGCAGTTGGTTTGCTGTTGGGCTCAGCCTTATAGCTTACCTGCATTGCAGCTGCCTGATTACTACCCCTTGAAAAGAGGCAGCCAGAAAGATTCAGGAGGTAGAAACCCATATCCTTAAGTTCAAGGAAGTGTTTCATTTTTAAAAGGCCAAAGTTTATTATTTCTTCTGATTCCTGTGAGTAGGACCAGTCCCAATGGCTCTGGAAGCTGCTATGCAGGACAGCAATCACTGCTTTTCAGTAATAAATATGGATCTCGTCAGCTGGTGTGTAACTTTTGTGTTTGCTTATGTGGTGGTTTGTTTTGTGGCTGTTTTTGTTAACTGTTAACTTAATGAAAACAATGGAATGGAACCTGGATTTTATAATATAACTGTCTTCAGAGCAACAACAGCAGCAGCAATCCCTTAACAATCCATGTAAATGAGCACCAATGGAGAGGGAGTTGGAGGGGGAATACGGCAAAAATTGCTTGGTTTTAATCAAAAAAAGTTGTTTCCCTCCCCTAACACGCTCTTTAGGCTTTGCTTAGCTCATGTCTACACCAGTTTGTACAACCTATTTTCAGCAAGGTAAAGCTGAATAATTTCCCATTCATATAAAAAGGTGATGAACCATGGCCTTCGCTTGTTCAATCAAATGTAATAGTCACGATAACTATGTCTTGCAAAACATTTTGCCCTACCTTGTCTCTAAATTTTTAATTGACATAGTTCAAATTCATCATCCGCTTCCCTCCCTGAGTCACGGAGGTTCAGGAGGGAGCCACGGCAGAAGGTTAAAGCCTATTGTATAATTTGGTATTTAAGCTGCATGCCTTTCGCATACAGTAAAACATCAGGGATTAATGAAAGCATTTCAGTAGATTCCTATATTCGTGAATCATAGCAGAACCATGAGGTCACTACAGATAGCCAGTTTTTCATGCTAGGTAGTGGTACTCTGTATGACCAAGTACCGTTTTCTTACCTGGTGTTTTTATTTTCCTCATTGTACTGTTATACTGTATGAGACGCATAAGGCTACTCAAAATAATTTTGACATATAGAGAGTAAGATGTCTTAAATTTGATCACAAGTCCAATAATCATCTGTTTATTCAAAGTTAAGAAGACAAGTTAGATCTGCCTGTGGCACATAGGGTATCTCTTAGCGTGTGGAACAATTACTCTGCGTAACACTTAGAAACCAGACTGCTCAGTACACTGAAATGGGGATGTGAAAAATGGCTAGAAGTGTATAGCAGGGGATGGTCTTGCCTGCGAGCAGTTTCTGATGCCTCTGGGTTCTGTGACAAGCAGAGCAGGGCTCAGTCAGCAGCCACTGAAGGGTTTTGGTGAAGCAATTTAGAATATCCTGGAACCAAAATAAGGTAATACTTCTAGTCATTCTTTTAACAGCCTTAGCATATTGACTTGATTTATGGCCCCCTTCAGATTTCTCTAAGGAGAGGCTGTAGGAAGCTTCTTTTACTATTGATCTTAAGGAGCTCAGGAACCATGTTGTACGCTGGATAATGGGTGTTTATCTTGCGTCTTCTGTGCCACACCTGTATCTTATCAGCATGGACTTACTTAGCTTGACTGTAAAAATGCTGAACTACCCTATTTCTGCCACCAAATTCCTAATGCCTATGCCTTGGAAGTCAAGGATCCTTCTAACAACTTCCCTGTCATAAGTCTGCTGCAGCATTTTGATGGCTGCAGTATGTGTGCCAATTCTGAACAACAGACTAGAAAGTTATTACTTAATATTGCTAAAAAATATGGAATTCATAGATGAAATGTCATCATATGGATTATTGTCATCCACGGAGAAAATAGAATCAATGCATATGGCTTGTACCTCACTTTTTCTTTAAATGCTAGGAAGCCTAACTTCTCCCTTTCTAATGAAACCCCTCTACTTCATTCTGACATTGACAATAGGACTTAGGCTGAGTTTCATAAGGTTCCGTGAAGGTCCTCTATACTGCTGGAGAGAGTCATAAGGAGTATTTAATACAGATGTAAATCAGACATAGTGCTTTATCCAGGAGACAATAGCCCTGTTCATAGCTCTGTTTATGAAGTCATTAAAAAATGAGGAGAGTGACTTTAAAATAGCAACGTGAACAGACACATCCAAACTCTGTTAGAAACTGAAGACGCTGGACAGAAAATCATGTTTCCTTATAAAGTGATAGTAGTTTCCTATAGAGACCATATGGAGCTTGACAAGAATAGCTATGATGACCTTAATGGTTTTAGGCATGAGCTTTCCTTAACCAGTTATTAAATGGTTTAATGTTTTTTTCCCCTCCACAATCAGGAAAAAGAAGCTACAGTGAAGCATGTATAGTGCGTAATGTTATGCACACTTTCCATGTAGTTAAAAGTTCGCCTGTCTGAGCAATGACATCAAAATGTCCAACAATGTTCTAAAGAAAACGGCAATGCATGAATTTAGCAGACCTTGGTTTATGGCTTACAATTCTTTGTAAAACCTTTGCATTTTGGGCTTGCAAAAATAAAGACCTATAGAATAAATAAATAAAGATTTAACACACAGGACTAGTGTTGACATTGGCTGTTTTAGGGCGTGGGGGAGAATTTTCACCTAATTACTACCATAAGTAATTATTTTTTGTTTGTTTTTTTCAATTTTCCTGATTTAGATTCAAAACACAGAAGTACCATTTCCCCCCCTTCCTGATGACTCAAGACATTTTGATTGCTAAAATACATTTTGTATGATTTCTTCTCTCAGCCTTACAGGGCTCCTTTTGGACATCTGTTTTAATTATACTGAAGCAAGCTATGATCTTGCTGGCTTAAAATTTCCAAGACTGGACGCCAGTAGCAATGTGTTTGGCTACTGGGTTACACTAGTTCTGCCAAGCAGAAACTCCTCAGGCTATTCACTTTTGATTTCTTTTTTCTTTTAAATGTACTTTATTTTATTTGGGGGTGCCAAATCTTAAAATGAGAGATCCAGTATTAGTTTTGATTGGCTGTCAGACTCATTCGTCAACATAACTCCTTTTGTTTCTGCAAAAATAGCGCCTGGGAGATCCATAATAATGAAACAATTCTGCTTGCTTTAGCAGTGAGAAGAGACGGGGATCTGAATGGCCCCAGCATGAAAATGCTATAGTGTAATATTAAGCCTTGCAGCTAGTATTTACAGCTGTAAAGGATGTTTTCTTGTAATCTTATTCTTGTCTTTATTGTTTTACTGAGTAACTTACTCTGTTTGCTCAGGGGATGTCTATGTTTGGCATCCTGTGGAACTAGAATATGTAATGCTTTCTTCTTTTTTTTAGGAAGACTATGCTGAAGAAAGAGAATAAGACAATACTTAATCCCTTGTGTAAATAAAATCAGTTACCATAGATTCCTGTTGTGCTTGAAATCAGCTATAGCTAGCTGGTTGGCAAGAAAAGGGGAGGGGAGGGGGGAGATGCTGCTCAACATTTCTTCACACAGATCATGGAAGGACACAGGCAGATGAACAGTTTATCTCTTAAAAAATCCCAAATAAACAAAACCGACCTGTATTTTTTTTTTTTTGCTTAAGTACCAACTGAAAAAAAAAGACATCTAAGATCAGTAATTAGCTTTGCAGTTTAATTATTTTTAAGGCAAGAATATAGGTATGCGTGGTCGCCCTACTTAGAATTACAAACTGCTTAGTACTAAATTAAGAGTGATTATGCCTCAGAACACTATTGGAATGCCTGCAGTGAAGACTAAAGCATGACTTCAGATAGTGCAAGCAGTCCCTGTTAGCTCCATTCTGACATAACTGCGCCCTCAACCATATCAAAGGACATTCAGAGGCAGTCTGGGGTCTCCCATCCGTGGGTTCCAGCTTCCGTAGCTGGTAGGTGTTCCTCTATGTCCAAAAGGTCAGCTGGCATCTGGAGGCAGACTGTTTCTCTTTTTCTTTCTCATAGTGAGCTTAGCATTTCTGTGGATCTTTTAGGAAAAGAGAAGTTGAGGGCAGCAATTTCCTCAGCTGTGCCATAGCCTTCTGCTAATGAGGACACATAAGCTGTATATCCTAAAGGAAAAATTTCCTATTTCAGTGATAATTGGGTGTTGTGTTGAGTATCATTGTGGCAGTGAATTTAATGCTGTGTGAAGCAGTACCATGACCCCATCCTATGGTTGTGCTTCAGGATGTTTGTCTTGCCATATGGTTTTTCTTCAGTACAGAGTTAAAATTGTTTTAAATAAAATTCCCTGTAACTGGTGTCTGTTTTGGAATATCCATGTAATGTAGACACAGGAAGATTAGGTTGACAATGGCATTTCCATCACATCTTTACGTAAATAGCTTTGAATTTAAACTTCATGCTGTGTTCTATTTAGATTGGTGGCAGATAAGAACTTTGGATCAAGCCCTGACTTCCCAGAGGAAATGTTAATGCAGCTGCAGGATCAAGCTAAAAGTTGAAGTCCTTCACCACCTGATATCTGTAAAGCTCCAGATTTGGGGCATGATTGTCAGAAAAGTATCTGTTTGTTGAATATAAATTTTATTAAATTTCCTAATTGGTTGCAGTGAGGGCTGAAAAAGCAAGAGGGGTAAGAGGCTGCAGGAATAGCTGCAAACCTTTTTCCACTCCATTTGGAAGCAACGCAGTGTACTAAATAAGTATCACTATTGATTAAAAGTGCGCTTGCCCCATTATTAGTTGAATCCTGCTTGCAGAGGATAGGGCTTTGTTTCAGTGGGTGGCTTCACATACAAATTGGTATTTCATACCCATTTCTGTGCACATCTTTCTGTGGCAACTCTTTAAAGACTTCAAAGACTGAACTGCAGCATTGCTGAAAAAGTCAATAATACAGATGCTGTGTGAGCCAGAGCAGTAAGAAAAGAGTCTACCCTGAGGGAAGAAGTGGGAAGCCCCAGTGTAACATATTGAATGTTTCAGCAGTGATTAATAAATTCATGAGGAGCTGTTGTACAGCAGTACCCAGAACAGATCAACGAGTTAGCATTTGGAAAGCTTTGTTTTAGTAATAATTATGCAGGGCTGGTCTAATTTCACAGGATCTGAGCCACTGTATATGAAAAGTGTAAGTTCAAAAGGCTTCATAAAAATCTAATATCAGTAAAAACAGTTTCATCATTAAAAAAAATCACACGAAAGCCTTTTTATTTTAAATTAAACACCTGTATGGTTTTTGCAGCAGTATTGCAGCTACAGACTACTGGCATAACCAAAACCAGTAAAAACCTAAGTGTAGGGTAAAATGAACCCATATAAATTCACCTCATAAATGGAGGTGAAAAGGGTAGTTTTCTGAAGGGTTTGTTTTTAAAACTGATACAGTGTTTAGCTTCTGGCCTTCAGGATACTGTTTAATTTGGAATCCTCTTCCCCAACATGCTCAAGGAATAACAAAACCATAGCTAACATTAGTACATCCAGTTGTGTTTGTATTGTTGCTTTTGGCACAAAGATTCAGCATCTCTTTTTAGCTTTTACTTACATAAGCACAAAGTAAAAGCCTTTTGGAGTGAGAATGTGCCTTTCAGAGTGAGAATGTGCCTTTCAGAGTGAGAATGTGCCTTTCTGTTTCACAGTAAGGCTCCAGGACAGTTTCCTTTAGTTTCTGGGTTTACAAAGACAGCCCCAAACTCCACATAGGTAGCTGGGGCAAAATTGCTTAAAATCCTGAATGTTTTGCCATCTAAAGTCCAGACTTAAGTCCAGCTATTGCCACTCAGGATAAACTCATTCCTTTTGGCTTGACCAATACTTAGCAAATAAAATCTCACTGTTCAAAAGACTAAGGACATGATAAACTCAGAGACTTGCTCATATCAGAGTCTGTATGTTTAAACAAGACCCAGTTGTTCATTAACATTGATAGCTTTTAAAAGAAATCCTTCCTTACATCTGAGCTTGATTAAGGCCTCGTGCTTCTCAAACTGCACTGTCAGGAGGTGAGCAGCTGCAGGTTAATCAGGGTTGATATCCTCGTTTCTGCTCTGAAAGAAACCAACCCCTTAACCCAATGCATTTTCCTCACAAGCTTTGCAATCTCAAAGAGGCAAGAGTTGGTGAGTGTTTGTATGAAATGTGCGGTGGTCTCTGCAGTGTGCTCCTTCATTCTTCTGAGCCCTTGTTTGATGGAATTTCTCACATGGAGAAAGTTATCTGTTCTTTAAACAAGAAAATGTAAATTGATGTCTTTTGTAGGAAACGTGCTGAATAAGGGTCTCCTACAGACCTAGCTTTGTATGTAGGCAGAGGCAGTTTCTGGATTCAAGCCATTCATTTTTCTCCCTACAGTCAAAAACATTCATTATAGCCTACATAGTTATTCTTGAAGTCTACCAGCTTTGTTTGAAATAAAGGATCCAGCTTTTTGGAGACTTTTCTTGTCTTTTCTGGTATGCTATCTTGATAAAGTTACCATCCCTAATTCTTCCACCAGAGCTAGAGTGTTTTATCCATCCTTTCATCAGATCACAGATGCTCCCTTGCCACGAGTGTTCTTTTCAAGGGCTAGAATAGCACACATATCCACAGTACCTGCTTCTGGGTTGCCTTTTTACATTACTTGTCCTGTGTTTCAAGAGCCTGCTGGGTTCCATGGCCTTGCTGGCACAATGTTGACTTTGAAGGCATGCTTAGTATGATGCTAAGCAATTATGCAGAATGGTTCCCTCTAAAGTACCTTCCTGTAACGCTCATCACATATCCTATAATGAAAATTTTTCTGACATTGTCCCTGCTGAGGTAGCTGCTAGATACAAGAGGCAGTGCAGCAAGGACTTTTGGCCTCTTTTTGTATAGGCACTAAGAAACAGATGAGATGGAGAAAGAGAGGCATCCTTTCCCTTATCAGATTCGCAGTATTTATAAGATTTACAGCAGGAACAATCCTTGTGCTGTACCAAGTATAACACACTTAACTCTCATTGGCTCTTGGGATGGGTGATGTGCTGGAGGAAAGATTCCTTTTGTTTCTCTTTTTCCCAGGACCCCCTCTTTCATTAATTTTATAAGGCAAAAGAGTAATTCATCCCTTAAGCAGCTGCTTCAAAGCTCACAGACAAATTATACAGATGAAACTGCAGCTTTCTAGCTATTTTCTCTTTCTTGGTTGTGCTTTCTAAAGAGAATAATCATAGAAACCATAGGGTCATGTGTGAGCCCTCTCTAGTTGCGCTGTTATATTAAAACAGTAAATCATTTTCATGAATGTGCTTTTTCTGTGTGGCAGCTGTTGGGTTATTTAGTCCAAAGTCAACTGTACATCTTTAGTCACTTCAGAGATAACGTGTCCTACAGATGGTTTCAATTAATATTTGTTCAGGGCTGTCTAAAGCAAGTAGTGCTTGTTTAGTAAGTGTCGGTTAGAAATATCTCTGTTTATGCACATGAAATGTGACCTTCAAACCTGTTGTGGTCTGGTGGGTAAAAATCAGCTTAGCACAGGATTGTAACGTACATCCTCCTCTCTTTACCCTTTTTTACCTCATGGTAGAAGTGGGCACAATACCCAGGGCTTGTGGGGTATTCAGCCCCAAGCCTATGCCTCTGTTTGATGAACAAAAATAGCGATCTTTGTTAAGCAGTTATGGATTTTACAGAGAGTATTTTCAGTGTTCAAAGCCTGGCTCAGCCCAGCTATTCTGCTTCAAATAAGCACACATTTAGGAACAGTACTTAAGGATTAACACAGTTTATACACTTCACTGACTGCAGTCCTTCAAAAAGTAGTAAGGCCTTTTTAGCTAAACCTATATTGGAGATAAAGATGGTTTATTACTCATACAGTAAAAGTGTTTTTAATGAGTGAATATGAAATGACAAAGTTGCTTTGGAGAAAAAACAGGCTGTGACTGTCTATTGATGAGATCTAAGAAAGAAAATGGTTTGTAATACATATTAAGGCAACACACGCATAGGACCACACACCATAAATATATAGAATTTACATTTTGTTTATGTAAAAATGAGAATGCACAGAATAATAATCACAGTCAATAAAGAAATCAGTCACAATCAGTGAATGCTGAAAGTGTAAATGTAAGTTACGTTCTGACAGACTAGTGATTAATCTGGTGACATTTAATTAAGTATATTCTCAGATTCAAACAGGTAGTGGAATAGCTTGAGTAACTGCATTGATGAGGAGTTAATAGGGCAATGTAGAGGAAAGTTGCATTGATGTGTTTGCTCTCTTTCTATTTGGACGGGGTTAAAAGTTTGGCTGAGGCACCAGTTACGTCAGTGTTGCCTTGCTTCTTCTAGTAGAATTGCAGTTGGTTCCAGCTGGTGTAGCTGGGGCTGGATTGCTTCAAGAAGGTTGCTAACAGCATCTCTTACAAGCACTGCATTCACCTACAGTGGAAGCAGAAACACACCATATACAGATGTTATTCATTTGCTCCTTGTTGGCAAAAGTTTTCCCTCCTAAGGAGTTCACTGTGTTGTAATAAAGCTGGAGAACAAAGAAATTGCTATTTCCCTGCATATAAGACGTGCATAATCCCCAGTGAGTAGTTAACATTTGGGGAACATGGGAAGAACTGTGATGCTGGCAACGTCTGTCTGGCATGTGCAGTCACATCCTTCACAGCTGAGTTACCTTCCACAGGCTTTTCTTGCAATTAAATTGGAAGAAAAAATTGTCCTCATGTGCCCCAGAGAAGCTGATCTCTTTTCTTATGGTAGTGAGGAAGTACAAGGCTCTCAGGCTACAAAATTATTAAGATGGAACTTCCAGAAACATCTCATTCCTGAGTTCTTCAGCCATTGATTTTTCCATACTGCGCTTCTCTCCATTTTTTATAGTGCCTTCATTGTTGCTACCATCCATAGGCTGGTGGATAGCCAGCAAAGAGTTGGGCTGAATTGTCCATCTGTCTGCACTTTCAATTGCAGTCAAAATGGTTTTGAATCCACAGCCTCAAACTTTCATAGTAAGTTCCCCATTTAACTCTTCTTTAAGAAAATCAAAAAGGTGAGAGAATCATATGTAACTAAAGGGATTGAATGCATAATGACTTCTTCATCTGTGACTGCCTGGATACCTTTCAGTATTAGCATTTAGGATGAGATCTTTTATAATGTTATTCTCTATTAAACTTCTGTTGGCTTAAGTGGTGCATCTCCTTTTTTAACACTGTCTTCTGCCAATTCCTTTTGTAAGAAGTGGGTTTTCATTTTAAAAGTTCTAGTAGCAATTGAAGTCGAGATTTAAAAAGTGGGAAAAATAATTATAAAGCATAAGTCCTCATTAGAAATCTTGATAAATATTGTATGAATATGTATAAATACATATAAATACGTAGAAATTTCAAGTTTCATGCTACCACACAGGAATGATAATTTCCAGTCTGCAGCAATTTGTTAAGCCTCAGTATGTAACATGTGGGATTTATTATTATAATACACATGGTTTTATTCTGAAAATGTTTGCACACACACCTACAGTTCAATTCCAACACTTTTGTGTTGGGTAATTTTGCTTTCAAGAATAGTTGTAGTCCAATATCCTTAATCCAGGTGCGAGTTTTCTTTCTAAGTGAAGTCCTAGATAATAGAGAACCATACAAAGCACACGAACATGTCCTTGCTACGTTCATATGACTGTGGGAAGGAGGATCCCCACAAACAGATGTGACATGTGGTGAGAAATCTCAATATAAGTGCAAGTCTATCTTTAACACATCACATATTGTGCTTGGGAATCCACAGAAACACATACGTTACAAAATCAAAGAGCTCTGCGAGAAGGATATAAAACGAGGAAAGAATATCCATAATTACCCTGCTGCAGAGATTTTCAGGCTGCGTATCCCCGTATGCATGGAGATTGTATAGGAAATACTTGTGTTTGCCTTTTGCTACACAAAGAGATTTCTCCCTAGTCTGACATGGTTTCAGACTGCAGATTTTTCCCTTGCCCCTAAATGTGAGGACTGATGTGAGATGAACTTTTCAACCTCACAGGACACTGGGCCTTTCCCTCCCCTAATTATGGTTTTTACAATTTGCTTGAGGGGGTGCTTGTGAACAGACACACGCAGCTGTGTCTCAAAAACATTTGTTTTCTAGAGGGAAGGGAAATGAATTTGTCCTATTAGGAAAAAAGGGACCTTCTCCTGTGACATCGATAGTACCATACTTTGGGTGGGTGGGGAAGTATTTCAGAAGTCTGAAACGTCAAGTGCTACCTCTGATCAAATTCCTCCTTAAGCTCTTGAAATGCATTAGAAGCTTGAAGAATTAAGATGTCATTTCAGGAGGCTCTTACATCGTCCATGTTTTCAGTTTTTTTCTGTGTTTCAATTTTTCAATGGATGCACTTACGCTTGAACTGAAAAGCAGAGTTCCTAAGGCACTGTAGCATGAGTTTTGTTTAAAAATAGCAAGAGAACAAGACCTGTTTGGGGTCTCCTGGTTTCATGACTCAATGTGCTGATCCAGCAGCTGGTGTATCCATCAGGCACTTCAGCATCTGCTTCCTTGGGGAGTCCATTTTCTGTGCACTGCATCACAGATACTTACAAAGAGAAAACAGAAAATGATTACCCAGGTATGTAAGAGAGAGATGCTCAGCCCTTCAGAGCAGATGAACCATGCTGAGGCTCATTCTGCCTGGTGGGTAGTAGCTGCTGAGATCACTGAATCAGACTGAGGATGTTAACACGAAACATACAGCCTAACGGTTGGAGAACTTTGATAACTTGCATCGAGCACCAAACTGATGTCAAGCCTGAATTAGCCAGAAAAAAAATGGATGCTGCTTCTCAGATCCTGTCCTGTACTAAATGCTAACACAGAGGTTGAAATCTCCCCTGGGTGACATCTCTTGAATTCTAGGTCTAGCCCCTCAGGCTGTCATAGGCAGGTCTTTGCTGCAAAGGATAAAAATACTGTGCTAACTGAAGGCATACTGCTGGATAAAAATGGGAAGTCCCTATTTGGCACAATGAGGAGACATTATGGCAAAATGGAGAGCTGACAGTGTTTTGACAGGCGGGAATATAAAACCTGTATGAGATCCACAATCGGAGAAATCAGATGATCTCAGTGTTGAATTTAGTCAGTGCTTTCCAAAGGAGCATTTCAGCAAGCGGTTGTGCAGAGCCACTGCTTGTTCATTATAACTTATATGCAGTTTATTTTGCCACAGGTGGGTGAAGGACAAGCTTTGTTCATGTACAGTCTTTTCTTTCTGGTTTTCCAGTAATGAAACTTCAATTCTGTGGGACCACTGTCAACTTGTTTGTTGAATCGTTCACTTGGGTGCAGATGGAGTTCAAACCATTTTCCATGACAAAGAAGCCAGACACTTACTGTTTTTAAATCCCTGTGGTGGGTCTTAGAGCAAGATTACCTGTGGTGGTGGTATGAGTACTGGGGTGTTTTTTTGCTTGAAGTGGAAAAGTATTATGGCTACTGTAAGGGGTATTCCCATAAATTCTGGTATGCTCTCAGTCCCACTGATTTAGAACAGAGGTGTAGCTGCAACATATTCAGAGGGCATGGAATTTTCTCATTTTTTCCTGGGTATAGTAAAAATGGCTAAGGTTGGACTGGTGGCTAAGTATGAGGTTAGACACGTGAACATCTAAATTGTGTTTTTAGCTCTGTGAAGGAATTGCTGTATTTAATTTATTCTATTTTATTTTATTTCCTTTTTGTTGTTGAGTGGTTCTTGGTGACTCAGTGTCCTCATTTATAAATAGGAAGAATTTGAACTCACCTAGTGCATCTCTCCATACCTAAGAATCATATACCCAAACAATATGAGATAATAAATCACATCAATCAGTAACTATCTTTGGTGGTTGAAAGAAATAGTAAGTAAAACAAGGATTGATTTTTCTCTTTTTTTTAACTGTTGAAAGCAAATTTTAAGTTATAGATAAGAATATTTGTCTCAAGTATTGATTTTTAATTAAAGTATTTAAATGTAACCAGCTAAATTCGAGAGTGTTTCTCTCTCCCATCCATTTTTATCTAATAATGTCAGATATTTCTGTATTTCTAGTGAGCTACTTCACCCTAGAGCCATGGGCACAACTGAGACTAGATTACCGTCCTGCCTTGCTGTAGTTCTTGACAGGCAGTACAAATTATGGTTCAGAGTAGTTCTGCTTTTGTTCTCTGAAGTGCCTGGCTCAGCTGTTCTTTGCCTGCTTTTCAAGGCAAGCTTGGCCAGGAGGTACTTCTAACCATTAACTAGTGCCCTTCTAATTGCCAGGGACCGCCACAGACAAACGCAAGGGTTGTTTTGTGTTTGATTCATGGGTTGCCAGTCAAAATGGGACCATGAAATGCCACAGTTTTGCCCTTACGGTCTTACCAACAGCTGGTTTTACAGTTGGGTTTGTATCTAACTTGCCTGGCTTGTGAAGCTGTAGGCTGTAATCAAGAAAGGGTACTGTGTCCACCCTGTGGAAATGTCCAAAAAAAGATAAGGAAAATAAAAAGGGGTCATCTGTAAATAAGTAGCTCCTAAACTACTCTGATAGACACAGATGTCTGCCACAGCTTCTGGCGAGGCCATGATTTGGGAACTGCGAAACAGGGATTCAGCCACATTCCCATTTTCTCTCTGAAACTGCTGTCGGCTCTTGCCAACCAAAGCTTCTGCCCTTTCAGAATGACATATGTGTGTTAAAGAAAGCACATTTAATGGTTCAGTAGTTGGAAATTCCTCTTAAATATCCTCTAGATTAACTAATGTTCAAAAGAGACTTGAATGTGTGTTGAATACTGATTATCCCTGATCACTTATATGCTGATACATCATTTGTCTTCAAGAAATGTGATATTTCCAGAAGAAAAGAATTCTTGGTATCTGCCTGTACGTCTTTTAACTCATTTTATGTTTATTGTTTTTTATTTACTGCAGATTTGTGCCAGTGGTAATTAATGGTAGTCCAGTAGGTGCAGTAAAAAGAATCATTGAATGGTTTGGGTTGGGAAGGACGTTAAACCCCCTGCCATGGGCAAGGACACCTTCCACTTGACCAGGTTCCTCCAAGTCCCGTCCAACCTGGCCTTGAACACTGCCAGCTATGGGGCAGCCACAGCTTCTCTGGACAACCTCTTCCAGTGCCTCAGCACCCTCACAGGGAAGAATGTCTTCCTTGTATCTAATCCAAATGACCCTTCTTTCACTTTAAAACCATTGCCCCCCATCCTACCCCTACACGCCTTGTAAAAAGTTCCTCTACAGACCTCCTGTTAGGCCCCTTTTAGGCAGTGGAAGGCAGCAATAAGATCTCCCTGGAGCCTTCTCTTCTTTAGGCCAAACAAGTCCAGCTCACTCAGACGGTCTTTGTATGGGAGGTGCTCCAGTGATAGGCTTCTAATTCGCATTGTATAAAGAGCAAGAATGGAAAACTGCCTCAGAGTAAGGATGGGTAATGAGATATCTTCTTTCACACAGAGCTGAAATAAGGTGGGAACAGGCTGCTGGAAGCCTAGGGAAAATCTCTGGATGGTTTTGGCTTTTTTCCTGGAGGACAAAGCACCTTCACAAGGCTGCTATTATCCATGTTATAAATACTACCAAATACCACCAGCTGTTAGTGATGGTCAGTGTTATTTCCGTGAATCTAAGCATCAAATAGCCACAGAGTGCGGCTGAGAAGTAATTACCATTAACCCTTTTGAACCACAGTGGTAAGACTGTCAGGAAAGCTACACTGCTTTAGTCCTGTGCTGATGCTTCTTTTGACTCCTGAGGTAGAAGATGCTGTATTTTCATGCCAATGAAAAAACTTGTGATAATGTGTAAAGTTCAAATAGATACTTTATGCAATGTTTGCAGTGACTGCCTTGTGATGCTACTGAACGTTCTGGGTGAGGTTTTGGTAAATAGCATTGGCTGGACAGTTTCCTTATGAAAACCTGAATTTAGTTTTCATTTAGATATGGAGTAAAAATGAAGTACTTTTTTTCTCCTTCGTTAATTAGGAAAGAATGCAATAACTAAGTCGCAGAACAGTGAGCAAAGTCACGAGCAAAGTGTTAACCTGCAGCAGCGTGAAAGGATGGAGTCATGGTGCTGCTCAGGAATGGTTCTTGCCTCTTTCAGACCCCCCCAAACCTAAACCACCTTCCTGAGAATACCTGCACCACACTGTCACTGTTTCTGAGTTTTAACCAAGCCTTCAGTTTTCAGTGAGGAAAGTATCTTGTTGAAGCAGTCTTTGACCACTTCTAGTGAAAGCAGCCATGATTTTTACAGATTACATATGAGAGGGTGAGGCAAATCCCAGGAGCTAAGCATCTTCTCTGAAAATCTCCAGGTAATAAAATAGTGATGAGTTACGAATCAGCACGGCTGCAGGGCTCTAGTTCCAGGATTCACTGGAATGTTGTCTCCGGTATTTGTATAGTGACAGGTTTGAAAACCTGTATGAGTAAAATCCCTTTCTACACTCAGCAGGAATATCACATGTAGCTGAGAATACAGGATTCACTTTGAAATGACTGAAGTGTTTTAACAAGAAGGGCTTTAAAAATGCATTTTGTGTCTTCACTGTATGTTTCTGATCGTATTGAACCTGGTGATGTACGCTGCATTTGTTCCACATACTATGCAGAGTTGTGGTGTGTGTCTGCAGCTGAGATCCTCTTCACTGTTGTCCAACAAAGGGTTAGCTTGTAGTTGAAGTTTGGTGTTGTTTAAAATCAACCCACCTTGAGAAAAGCCTACTTTTAAACATGAAAAAAAAAATAACCATGAGATAACACGGAAGTTTGCTCATTAGGTAAAAGCACATGCAGTGAAACATTTCATGGGGAGCATTTTGCTGGAAAGCGGGTGAGTGTGATCTGTATACCTAAATACAGCCCTGTTTCAAATGGGGATGGTTTTTGGGGTGGGGAGGAACATCTGCTTACTTGCCCACAAACCCCTTTTCAAGCCAGAGAATGGCTACAGAGAATGAACACAGCCCTTAGGGCTTTTCCTTTTTTCCCCTCTTTTTACACAATGGGGCAGTAGCCCCACATTGTTGACGGCTTATGTGCTTATCTGGGGCAGGGCTGGGCAGATAAGATGTGTTACGCCAAAGCCTGCTGTAAATACTTTTGGGTGCTTGCATTTCAAATGCCGGCATGTTTTCAGGAGGTGCTGAAAACGCTCTTGCAGGAGTCGGGCTGGGGACGTTGGGTTTTGTGCTGAAATAGAAACACAGAGTCAACTAGGTTGGAAAAGACCTTTAAGATCATCAAGTCCAACCATTACCACGGGTCTGCCAAATCCACCGCTAAAGCATATAAACGAGGGCCTCGACTACACGGTTTTTGAACACTGCCGGGGACAGTGATTCCACCGCTTTCCTGGACAGCCTGTTCTGATGCCTGATCAACCTTTCTGTAAACAAATTGCTCCTAAAATCCAGTCTAACCCTCCCCTGGTGCAGCTGGAGGCCGTTTCCTCTTGTCCCGTCGCTCGTTGCTTGGGTCAGATTCTTTTTTCTCGTTGGTGCTTGAAGGCTGAGGATGAAGTGCGCAGGGGACACGACCAACACCGGGGTAAGCGGCAGGTGGAGGGGGGCCAGCATCCCTCACAGCTCACGGGACGGGAGCACTGCCCCTGGAGGGGACAGGCCCTGGCCCCGGGTAGGGCTGCGGGGCTGAGCTCCGCCGAGCGGGGCCAGGGCAGCCCCGCGCGCAGGAAGCGCTG
>JASSUY010047607.1:0-24899 GCA_032466535.1 Forpus xanthops
TCCCTGGGCAACCCATTCCAGTGCCTCACCACCCTTACAGTAAAGAATTTCTTCCTCAGATCCAGTCTAAACTTCCTCTGTTTATGCCAACAACCTTTAGTTACATGTAACAGGAAGATCATGGGGAACTGACATAACATGCAATTATTTTAAACCAGATTATTCAAAGCAGTTTCCAGAGAACTCTGATCACTCTGAGGGGTTTTACAAACATTAGTAAAGATCTGCTTCTTCCACTTGCAATCGTGTAGCTGTGTAAGCTACAAAACACTCCAGTAAGGATGGAAGCTTGACAGGAGAAAAATCAGACCTTATCTGTTAGTGATGCCAGAGATTACTTAAAATTCATGCTTCTCTGTATTGTTGTTAATTGGCAGCATCATTATAAAACACTTCCAGTTCTGTCTTTAAAATGTGTGCTTCTTGGGAAGTTCTAATGTCCAAAGAAGCATAGACATTAGAACTTCCTCCTGCCCATGAGCATCATATTACAGTACAACCTTAAAGTGACCATGACCATTCCTGATAGAATATGGAAATATATGTTGTTCTTCAAGATTAAGGCTCTAAAAGCTTAAGAATTAGCATGCACACCAAGTAGGGAAAACATTTCATATCAAAGTTTTGAGTTAATTCTTCAGGTTTTTTTTTTTTCACCCAGAACTGTGTAGGAAAAAGCTCTCATTTTGGAAATGAAAACAAATCTGGATTAAAAAAAAAGATGCTTTTTCTGATTTTACATTTCAGTTTCTTTCTTCCATAATTTGTACAATGAACAAAAAAGATACATAAATCAGGGCAAAACTGCTATGGATAAAAAGAGAGAAAAAGATCATGAGACAAAATGTGAAATATGATAGGTTTGGGGCTCAAAGCTATTTCTGAAAAATCAGTTTAATCTGGCTTCTAATATGGTTCTTACAGAATCAGTCCAAATCCTGATGTTAGAAAAGTTGAAAACTGTTGAGTAAAAGATTTGCATTGAAGAACTGCTCTGCAAAAGGCTACAGAGAATCACTAAGGAAGGCATGCTGCCTCTTAAAACCAGAAACAACTTTTCTCCCCAAGTCACACACCGGTATTATGCATCTTTAACCTAAAACCTAGTTACCTGTTCTTTTTAGACTTGATGGCAGTAAGGAAGATACAGATATAGAGAAAGTATAGGTCTAGAACAGAATTTTATTTGGTTCTCGAAAGATTCATGCAACAAATCTCATTTTCTTTAATGATGCTTGCCGAGCTTTCAGATGATAAATTAAAATTCACAAGTAAAAGGACGTGTAAGGTTAGCACCAAAGGAGGAACAGTCTGCTCCTTACAAGACTATTTGATAGACAGTTATAAAGGAAAACAGAGGAAAACAAAACCTACGTGACCTCGCATTTTCATTTTCAACATCCTAGATACTTCAATCTAAACATCAAGATACCATGACTCTTCTAGCATATCTAAAGAATTCATGCCCAGCAAAACTTGCTTTGTACACTGAGAAATAGTTAAGTGACAAATAATAACTACCACAAAGTGCCAGCTAATATGCAAGGTAAAAATTGTAAAGGTCCAGAAAAAGAAAAGAAACAACGGAAATCGAACTGCGGATTTATCCCTCTCCCAGTCTTTTGCAGGTATGGCTATCGTGTCTTGCTGCAAAGATCAGAACATGAAAAGGATGTGTACTGGGTCTGGCTGGGATGGGTTAAGTATCATAACAGTATCCTGCCATACCCTGATTTCATCGGCCGCATATCCAGGTGTACTTAACTCTGATCTCTCCCATTTCTTACCTGCAAGCAACTACAGGATTATATCAGACTTCAAACATTTTTCCTTACTTTTGTATTGATTTTCAAAATTGCTCCTTGTGGTCCTTACTGCAAGGTTTTCAAGACAGTGAACAGCTTTACAAACCTTCTAACATTTACCAAGCAGAGATTCCAATATAAGATTTAGGAGTTTCAAATGCCATGTTATTGCGTGCTGTCTTCTTAAGGCAATGGAGCAATCGCTTTGAAGTATCCTAATTTTGCATTACAAATTGATAGTAAGATTTCCTTCATAAGCATCTCTAATTGCATGTAAAATTATTTAAATTTTATTAAACTAGTAAGCCAACTCAATTAGTAAAAGAAGGGCTCAAACTACGATCACAAGGAAGAGGCAACTTTTGGTTATAGTTAGGGAGATGTATCTTTTGCTTACTCCCACCTTTGAAGGTCATGTACATGGGACTTTCAACAGCAACATTAAAGCAACCAGTTAAAAACAATTATTTTGTATCCAAATCATAGAAAAATATACTTTAATCCCAAAGCAAAACATGGCATAACCCAACCCAGCTGTTTTTTTGGCCCAATAACCATTAGCACAGCACAACATCTACTGCAGTAAATGCCGTTTTAATGTGTAGAGACACTGTTAATGCTGAACTACCCAGAGGAGCCTTCACAGCCATGAGCACTATATCACTTTACCACCAGGAGAGTAATGAGACTCTGAACTTTTCTTTATCTTTCCTTTATTTATGCTTGGACTTCCAGCACTGCACATCAGATACTCAGGGTCTTAATCTGTCCTATATCAGACTGCAAAAATACAATGCTTTCTCAGCCGTCCTTGCATCAACAAATCAGTCACATCCAACAAACCCTTCACTTGAGTCGCTACTTCTATCCAAAAATGCATCTCTCCTCTTCAGGATTTTAACTAATGCTTCTGGCTTATAAAAGATTAAGTGCAATCAGTTACACTGAAAGTTTATAATGCAGCTCTTGATTGTATTTTCTGTGCACACATTTACATCCGGCACACAAGTGATATAAAAGAGTTTGGAGTACAAAAATATGGTTATAACATAGGAGTACCAAACAGCACAGAATTAGAACAGTTTTATTACCATAACACCAATTTATATACAGACTCCCAAATTAACAATTTCTTTAATTCTGAGTATTCTTCCCAAACTGACAACTGTAGTGTACACCCTAAAAAACTGCAGATTAACAACACAAATCTAGTTTAACCCTTATACTGTCTATGCAGCCTGCACCAATCCTCTCTTGCACACAAAAATGTATTATAAATAATTCTTTCACAAAATGTCACGTATGTTTTATTGCACATTGTACATGCCAATATCTAAAAGAAAGGCCCAAACCTTTCACTTGATAACTAACTGTTTAAATACCTAGCATTTACTTGTGGTGTGAATACTATTGCGTTTTTCAGGCTCTAATCTTAACTGATAATTTAAAAGAAAAAAGCAGAACAGAAAATACGCCTCGAACTGTATAGCCTTTGTAAAAGAAGCAAGCTTTTATAATTTTACTGATTTCTACTGTATAAAGTCATAAAAAACATCCGATTAAAATGCCTGTTTCAAAATTTTGCATTTTTATGATAAAATTATGCATATAACTACTTGCATAATCATATACTCCTTCAGTTTTGCAGAATTAGATGCTCCTGTTCTGTACTGACTAAAAGGTCAAGCTACGTAGGTCCTAATGTTAACTACAGGAGTTACTGTGTCAGTCTCCATCCTGCTAGTCTCCCCAGCAGTGACAAGGAGCCCTTCACACCACCACAATAGGAACTAGATGATCTCAAGGTCCTTTCCAACTGTAACCGTTCTATGATTCTATGACACTGGGCACAAATGGCCACCAAACATCAAGGCCATGTATAGTGTCTGTTAAGCAGATCTCTAGACTAAGGAATATGAGTAATTTAGCATTAATATGTAGGTTTATGGTATGCTGCACTAAAATATGACCACTAAACGAACAGAATGATTTGTGTATGACAGGTATGTGCCAGATGGTAAAAAACACCTTGCTGGAGAAAAAAATCGCATTTTGTGGGTTAAGACTCTGGCATGAACAAAAGGATTAAAAAGTCAATTAATCAAATGTTTTGCCAAGGGTTTCCTAAAGCTATTAGCCATCAACAGCTTCAGAAAGGGATAAAACCAGTAAAACCAAACAACTAAAATTGCACTATTACAGAGAAACAAGTCCATGAAAGGGAGAGCCACCAGCTGCAGTTAAGGGACAGCCACTTCAAGAAGCCGATTGTTTTTTCTCTTGCACGTTGGGATGCTGCCGTTTTTCTGGCTGCCTTGTATGAACTTCACACACACTTTGTCTTGTCTGAACTGGACCAGGAACCTAGGAGAGGGAATAAGATACATTTCTGTTAAAGGTAGAAAAAAACCTCATAAACAGAAGTCTTTTCCTGTTGGTTTGGGGCATCACTCCAAATATGTCATTTTCAGGTCTGCATTAATAAATGAGAGTTGGGGAATGGTATGACTTGAGCCTCCTTTAGGTAGTATACCTTAGTTATTGTTTTTTGCCGGTAACTGTGGGCCTCGTACAACAGTTAGTTTGCTATTCCTTCAAAAGAAGGCTGTTTAAAACAGAACTTCTAATGTACCCGAAATGCAGCAAAGACTATTTCCAAGTGGTTCACTGTCAACCAAAAGGACTTTCCTTTTTTCACAGAAAGAAGCTAAGTACTTCTATAGCAACACTGGGGGCACTCCTCCTGTTTTGTACTTAATTTATTACATAGCTGGTATTTTAGCAGCTCTCCTATTTGTAATTTACAGCCTCCTGCTCAGCAAGTGGGAAAATACACTTCCTTCCCAGCAATGGCCAAATTTCAGTATTTCCCACTGTCTAGAATAAGTTAATTTGGGTTTGACTCTTCACTTTTTTTACTGGGAGAGAAATTTCATTGAATGTAGAGAATGGCTTCAAAAATTGTTTAAACGTCCCCCATGAGGCCCCAGTGAAGTCTCAAAACACTCACTGAGCTGGATAGAGGGATTAAAAGCAACGAACAGGGCAGTGCTGCCCCTCAGCTCACATGCAGTGGTTGCTGACCTAAAAAGTCCTCTGTAACACAGCAGATTTTCTCTTTTAGCATCCTTAAAATGTCCTCCAGCACAGGCCAAAAACTTCAAAGAATGTGTTCTGCAGCCGGAAACCACAAATCAAGCTGAAGGCAGAGCTCGGGGGAGGAAGTGGCCTCTGCTGTGCTGAGCTGCCCTTCGGTCCTGCTTTCCTGCTGCACAACTCAGACACTTAAAGATTAACTTGTTCGCAGCCATGCAAGCGTTCAGAAAACATAAGTAGGCCTTATGGCCATCATCTCTTGTCACCAGTGCTGCCTCTTCTTAGACCCATCGTTCCAGCGTCATATGTATAAACAGTATGCCTCTTACTAGACATATCCTAACTGAAGAACATCGTTGGTTCTATCAGCTCTCTTCCCAAAAACTAGTTTAGATTTTTCAAGATAAGGCCACATTTTCTCCTCAATCCCTAGCTGTGCTTGTATCTAAACTCTAGCAGGGAGAAAAAGAGTAGTGCTTCACTATTAATAAAGATGGAACTGTAGTCTGGATATACTCAACAGCAACACGTACTTGAACGTTTTTAATCTGCAAGACAAGGGACAAAACCACATCCCAAAATGCAAGACTCACAGAAAGCAGACTGTTTTCCAGACCTAAGGCAGTCAGTCTAGACTAGCACAGTGCATGCTTAAACTTTATTTTAGTAGTTTATTCCTTTGTAGCCGTCATTAAACTAGAAACTTCCTGGAGACGGCCATGCTCTTTTAGATGTTAAAAACACACATCCTTGAGCAAATTAAATCACATCTGGTGACAGCACAAAGGAAAATGGCAGATGTCATTTTCAAGGAAAGAGCAAAATTAGCTTTTGAATAAAACCTCAGATCTGAACAGATACAAACTGCACTTGCCATCATGACTCTAGAATGCAAGCAGTGCGGTGCAGCCAGAGAAAGGGTTCAATTTTTTTCTATAGAAACTTTATTTCTCTATTGTTAGACTGTTCCAAATTGTCTTCCTTATTCATAATGAATAAAGCAACCAAATCAACACTGCTGAAACCAGGGGGCAGTTCACACAACAAACTGAGCACATAACAATAGTGGACGGAGTGAGGTAACTCCTACTCAGCAGGTTTTATGAGTTTACACACAAGCATTTTTATTCCGTAGCTACAAACACTGCAAGTGCAGTCTTTATTAAGGCCACAATATGAAACTGCACTAAGCAGAAAGAAATACTAGTTCGAAATGCAAACTTTTTATCAAAGAAAGCCTTTTAACAGCTAAAACCCCAAAACAACAAACAGGCGGTTCAAACATCATCAGCACCATTTTCACTTTCACAAAAGATAAGGTAGAGCTTTACAGACATACGTTACCACCATCATTACGTGTGCTTGGGGAGGAGCTGTTTATGCTGTTTTCTCTAGACCTTGGCACCTAATGTCCATTCTAATCAATGAACACCTCACAGAAACACGTGAAGTTTTCAGTTACACAACACACTTATCTTAAATGCAATTCTGCTTCATAGCCCTATTCAAAACTACCTTTAAAAAAGTGCATTTTCTCTAAGGGCTTTAAAGGAAATGAGTACACACTGAAAATTGGATCCTTATTTACAAGTGTTCTGTCAAGAGAAAAGAACTGTAAGTTACATGACAGTGTTTTGTTTCTCTAACACTAGACACTTGACTTTTTAGCATGTTGCAAATGTACTTTTAAGCAAAGAAGAAACGTACTCATCAGATATCTCAATGTTGAGTTTCTGTTTGGTTTGGCTGAGAGTAGTGCGGTAAAGTTTAGTGGCCATTTCAATAAGGTGATCGCTGCTTAGCAGGAAATCTCCTTTACCAGCTGCTTCTGAACCCTGGAATGGAAAGGGAAGTAGTTAGAACTACCAAAATCTAGAACCTGGAAAATATTAAATGCCAGCCAACCGTGACATTTTACAAGAACTATTCTCTTCCCAGTGCAATGAAGCAACAGCCTGTTGCCTTGTAAATTAAAGAGAGATGGATTGCAGTGTATAGGATAAAAATGCAAATCACTCCCAAATAAACCACTAACCTGTTGAGGAAGTTAAAATTCCCTTCTGACCCTAAAGGAGGGTAGTCTTCATTTGTCCTACAAAACTGTAGTGTTCCTGTACCCCTCTTCTGCTTACACCCCAGCAAGCTCACAGTATTTTCAGAAAGGAACAGAAAGCAACTACCAACACCAGTACTAGGACGAAGGCAGTCAGTATGAAAAGACATTACATATGATGTTTGTCAAATCCATTTAAGTTACAATACAAATGCCAGCTTAATGATTTTAGCAGAGCAATGCTGACAGTGCAGTGAAACAAATATAGCACTGAACTAAGTTCCTTGGAACCGAGTAAATGAGTTAGCTGTGTCATAACATGGATTTCTTGGCATCCCATAAAGAAAAGAGAGAGATTCTGCCAATATGTCAGGAAGAATTATATGAACAGCTAAAAAAGAAAACACTGCCACAAAGAATTTGAGCCAGATTAAAGGCCCATATTACTTATGGAAAGCTCCAGTCCTGAAGAGGCTGCACTGAAATATGAAGTCCGATTTTCACAAGTAAATGACGGTTCATGATGTAGTAACTGTTCTCACTTGGCTTCAGTAGTTTTACATCAAAGGTTTTGCAGATATGCCAAGATTCAATAAATTTCGAAGCCTACAGTCTAACCACTAAAATTTAACGATACAAGGCAATTGATAAACATAGTTTACACCGCTGCATGTAAACCAGTCATACGATTGTATTATGAAGCTGTAACTAACCTCCTTGAGATGCACTGCAAAGAAGCCATCATTTTGGGAGCTCATGGACACCTTGGTAACATCTCCCAGCGGAACCTCTGACTTAATATTCCCAGATTTTTGATCCGCAAGAAGAACGTTATTTTTGGTTAATAAGAAAATTCTGGATGTAGCCTGTAAAAATATGAAAATGCAAATCATTACCTGCACAGACAGAGAGCAAGTCCTCATTGAGCAGCTGCTAAGACTATAAGCAGTTCACAGTGTTAATAAGCTTGGACCACATGAATAAATACAAACATTTGATGTTCAGTAAAAGCTGGAGACGAGTTAAAATCAGGTCTATTTACTTACGTGCCTAATTAGATTGAGAAGCTTAGCTCATTTTGGTATCTATGCTTAGCTATAAAGAGTTCCTTTAATTTATAGCTTATAGTTATAGAATTCAGAAACTGAAACTCAGAAACTATGTAAATATGTCAAAAAAGATGGACAACCTCATTTCTCATGCTCAGTCAATCAGCAGGAAAGCCAATTGTACCTTTTCAATGGTAGATAGTTCAGCACTAAGCCTCACTGTTTTACTGTTACTCACCAAAACTCTGCTGCAGAACACAAATGATGTAGATACTTTCAATGATAGGTCCTCCTCCCTTTATCTATAGGAATTACTCTCTAGGAGGATATTCATATTTTCAAACCACAAATATTTGTAAAACATGAATGTCAGTTCTTAAATTTATTTCAGAAAGTATAAGAGAAAAGAGAACATGACATTTTCTCCTCTAAAATTTTAAATAATAAAATCTTAATTACTTATACTAAGATGTAGCTGTCTTAAACACATAGAACCATAGCTCATTACTATTGTGATAATTTTTTAATCTTGAATGCCATAGCCTATGCAAGTACAGGAAAGATACTGTCTTCACTCAATTAGTTTCTTCCAAACCGGAAAATTAACTTGGCATCAACAACAGACAACCTAATTTCACTCCTACAAAACCATATGACATCTACATCTGAGAAGCTGAGATCTACTACTTCTAATATTTAGACAGATATGGGGAAAACAATTACATTTACTCAAGGAGGATAATACTTCTAGTTTTAATAAGTGTAATTTAAATGCAAAACGAGTTCTTTGTTGGCAAAATAAAACAGTACCCAGCATATTTAACAGCTTTATTCAAATGACACAAGAAACTTGCCTCTTTATTCCAAAAAGCTTTAGTTATCAATCAGAAGACAGGCAAAGCTAGCAAAGTATGCCACTCACAAGTTTAAAACCTAATAAAATGTGATAATCAGGAGCTGGAATGACAGCGTGAACTTTGAAAAGTTAAATTGTCTAAATACTTGAACAAGAACAATATTCTCCAAATATTTATTTTCTTCAATTGGTAAATAGAAGGGCTAGGTTTGTGAATTAGTCCAGTCTGTTTCCACTTGAGGCGATGCCTTTTTTGTTTGGAAAAGTCACTGAAAACTACAAACTCAAAATGTTAGTAACATTTACATAAATTTAACACCTAAATCCAACATTTCCAATCTTGCCCTCAGGAAAGGGCATTTAAAACAAATCCTGAGGCTATTACATGACAGAAACAAAGTTCATTTATAACAAAAATTATCTGCTCTTCTGGATAAAGCAGTTCAATTTTATTACCTTCCCATTAGCTCTATTGATCTTATTCACAACTTCTGCAATGATGATCTTTTCATCCACAGCATCTTTAAGTTTTTTGTACTTGGGGTTCTTGCTGATTTCCAAGTAAGCTCCTTGGAATGGCTGCCCAACACTGCCCAACAAAAAGACATGGGAAACACGAGTTCAATATGAATCTCAGGGAAGAAGCAAACCTTATTAAACCGTCATGTTCTGCTTCAGGCTTCACGGAGCCAGGAGACACACCAAATACCATTTTCCATGACTATATACTGTTGGCAGCTCACTTAAGCTTTGATACGCTCTCTGCCAGGGGAAATAATTTGCTGCATCAGTTTTAGCAAAGGAATACTGTGAACAACCCAGAAACCTACTCACAATTGCTATCTGTTTTAAACAACAGCAGTGCAAAATAATTTGCTACTGTCTAATAGAGTAATTAGAAGAATACATAACTGAATGCAAACATTTTGCAGTGTAATGGTCCTCCATCTTGCTGAGAAGCTGAGAACTGCAGTGCCCTGCTCAGCCCCAAGACTCTCCAGTTCAGTACCACTGTTCACTCAATGAGGTGATGTTGGCATTAAACCGTGCTGTGCAGCCGTTCTACATCAGCTGCAAATAACTTGGGAATGGATATATCTCCCAGCACATTATCCCAGGGAACAAGAGAAAGGAGGAGGTGGAGGGGTAAGAAACAGTATGTGTATTGGACACAGAATCCTGCATATGTTTATAGCACAGTGATAGTGAATGAAGATAAATTTATCACCAGGGACAGTAACAGGTTTTTTTTTTTTGCCTTTGCTTTGGAAACATTTTCCAATTAAATGGGCCAGATTGCTACAGGTGTAAGACACAAGTACATCCTTACATATGCAATCAATTTTGATTTAAAAACACCCAATAACTGTGTCTGAAAACAGGAAACAGGACTGACACCTTTGCCCCTTCACAATACTTTAGTGACAGACAAGAACTTGCCTTAAAGATGTGTTTGTTAAATGTGTATCAGCTCTTCGTCAAGACTCACTGTACCTGCAGATCATCTCACCTTTATCCACCTCAGGGTTATTCAGCAAGAGCTTTGCTATCAGTCAAGAACTGCTGACTGCAGTTGCTGCTTGCTTTGTTTGGAAGTCACTTTAACTAATCACTTTGATTAAATTACAATCAAAGGACTAAATGCAAAGTGCTTTGACTGTAATGTAATCAAAATTACTCAAGATCGTAATTTAATAAAAAAAAAAATCCACAACCAGAGCCCAAGAGGAACCAATATATTATGTGGAATAGCACTACCTTTGTAATTGCATCTCTGGCACACAGCAAGATGGGAGAGAAAAGGAAAGGTATTTTAGTACTCATAAAAGGTTCCTTTTTGTTCTAAAATAATTATATTATAGACCAAAATTATCCCCATCCTATGAATCATTATCATACTAACTACTCAGAAACCTTATACACTAATTTCCTCCACCCTTAGGCTGATAAAAACCCCAACAAGAGCTAATCAGCTCTGAATAAAAGGCAAAAAGAGATGGAAATTGTTTCTAAATTAGTGCAGGGTGGGGAAAGCATTTTCACTTTCCATCACACTGGAGCTTAAGGGGCTTTTTGGTTTTATTAATTAGCATTATGAAACCATAGCTACCAATATAGTAGATTTTGGTGGACTTTGTCCCAAATCAAACTATGATCAAGTATAAGCTAAATATGAAATGAATCAACAGTTACTATCATATATACTACTTAAGAATGCCTTAGATAAAAGGATCTCAGATATATGTTTTGTTTTATAATATTTTACTGTTTGGTCTTGGTGTAAAAGGTACCAAACCAGTGATACAAATAAAATTTCTTCCTTCCCAAGGAGCTCTATGCTGATCAGATGTACACTGACTCAAAGCAAAAAACCCTTGCTTCTAGAAAAGTCCAAAGGCAGCATCTTTCCCAGCAGCATAAAAAGACATCCCAAAGGAAATAAGGAGCAAGCCACAAGCTAACATACACAGCCATTAAATAAGTTATCTACTGAAAGGAAGAAAGAAAAACATACACAGCTATTAAATAAGTTATCTACTGAAAGGAAGAAAGAAAAACATACGCTGAGCCCATAAGAGGAAAAAAGGAAATGTCTCAGTTACACAAACCAAAACCAATAAATCATAGACACACAACTTAGCAGAGCTTGTCCATGCATGGAACTGCTCTCATCAATGAGTGCAGATTCCTGATCCTCCCTCTACTGAATCTTGCTTCTCGCTTTACAGTGCCTTGTTCCTGCTCAGCTCAAACTACGGCTTCTGAAAGAAAACTCTGCTGAGACAGGCAAGACTTCTGTTTAAGAAAAACACAATTCCTGTGCGTGTATATTTGTCAGTTTTATTGATGCAAAAGAAGTACCTTCCTTATGTAACTTCAGATACTACTGCACGTTGAGTAATGTTAGCTCTGCAGATTGCAATAACAAGAATTTGTCAGTTCTTAAGAACTCAGTACTCTGAGAAACCACAAAACTTATCTGAAAAGATTTCACATTGTTAAAAATCCCTCCAATAAAATAAATTAAAAAAAAAAATCTAAAATGGCAATGAAATTCTAAGCACTTTATATATATATATATATTTTTTTTTTAGGTATCCTTTCAAAGAGATATATATATCAGTGATCTAACTCTAATTACCTAGACTACATATTACAGCATTATGGTGAATGTAACTGGGTTTGAACTTAAGAGAGTTCCCTGGCATGCCTCATCTGGGAGTGACATGGTCACTTACAGCCTTCCAGTTCACTCCACATTTACTGGTTGCAGGAACCAGCATGATGGAAACTAGGGGAAAGGGTGAGAAAGTTATTCTCTTCTGCAAGTTCTCCAAGCTTTTACGATGTGAAGAGGTCATGGAGGGTTAGAACAACAGAACATCATGGCTTCTGGACAGAAATGCTCAGTATCACAGGATTAGTGGGCTGCAACAACATCTGTGTTAGAAGCAAACTGAGGTCAATTTGCAGGATTGTAAAGTAAAATGATGGAGGGACAGCATCAAACATGGAAAATGCACTTTCCTGCTTAAGACAAAATGCAAGACCTTGCTTGGTTTCCTAAATCTATATATGGATATTGACTTTATTGTACATTAGAAGCAGCAAAATAAGTCATTACCTGGCTGGATATAAAGCCTTCTTGTCCTTGAAAAGTTCACTTGCTTCCAGTTTCTCTTCATATACAAGCTTCTGTTGATCTGTGAACTGGTCTCTGTACTTTTTACACTACAAAACACAATATATTAAACAAACCAAAAAATTATCCTTCCCAATCTGATCTGAAGCAGCAGCAGCACAGACTCATGTTTGCTTATTGCTCAAGATGCACATTCCTTGTATAGTTCTGAAGTGACTCAGCTCCATCCTGCATGCCACTGTAACACAGTAACAGGCAACAGAGGTGGTTTTCTCCTCACCCATTCTGGATAGTTCTGAATTACACCAAAACCAGTACCTAAACAGTCTCAATTTAAGCATATTGCATTTAAACACAAGCTTAATATATCAGATACCAGTCACTGGTAGACTGTGCTAAAAAGGTTCACAGAAACATATATATATACACACACACACATATATACATAGTTCCACCATTGTGGAAGTTTATGTAAGAAAGAACAAAACACAGCTGAGAGAATGAATTTTGCAGGCTCAGGAAGAAAAACTGTTCCTTGACAATTCACAGAAAACACAGCCCACAAGACCAGCAAGACAAATCATTGGCACTTCTACAGGTTCTCGGCATTCTCTCTATCCACAGATCCAAACCAAATCTCAGCTAACAACAGTTCTTCAGTAAAAAATTCCACCCAGTACTTCCAGTGCTGGTCTAAGAACTAGTCCCAGTCCTGGCCATGGTCACAAGTATTATAAGCTGCCAATTAACAGGCAATAGGTATACTGTTCTACTGTTATGTCAAAAGCTGATGGCAGGAAGTAACCCTCTCTCCTCAGCCCCAGAAGGGGTAGGCAGGATAGTTATACCCCTGGCAGGCCAAAGACAATGATCAAAACCCATACATCTTCCAAAGAAATAAAGTCATCCTGTCTGGAATGGGAAGAAATACATCCTAAAAATTGGCCCTTCATGAAAAAAACTATTGAAAATCGTTATGAAGCTCTGTATAGACTGGACCAGGATGCATCCTACCCTCCACACATGGAAAATCCTCTTTAGTTCCTTGTGAGTTGAATCCAAGAAAAGGTAAGGTCTTGCTGGCCAGTTCTTATCTATTGGTGATAAAGAAGGCATCTTATTCTTCATTTCCAGGAAGTATTTTTGCATCTGTGACAAAATTAAAGCAAGATGTTTTAATAATGTTCAAATACCAGAGCTACTGAAATAAGCAAGGAAAAACAGATGTTCTGTGATTAAAAGCACAGCTACCAAACTGCAACTCTCAGATTTCATAAACCTGGATATAGATTTAAGAGGCCAGGTATCCTGAGAACTGCAGATTTAGATACCACAGAAGTGTGGCAAATGCTTAGTTAGTAACTTCAAAACACTACAACTATCTTTTCCTTACAACAGCTAATTACTTGTCAACTTTCCATATGCTTAGTTTAGACATTTCCTTACAAAGACTATTAAGGCCATAACACAGCTTTAAAACGCAGAAAATGCAATTGTGCCTTGTACGATATATACATACGAGTCTCTGAAGGGTAAATTCATAGATTTTTCTTCCAGCATTGGCTCTGAAGAACTTCCTGTACTCTCTACGGACCTGAAAAATTAAACAAACCCTTACAGTGAATACAACATATGAATTTGTTTGCACAGGTACTGTACTATAAAGTTCTACGGCAGAAAGAACTGAAAAGACACATAAACATGCAAAGTGTTCCCTGAAAGAGGAACAATGGCTGGGTATACTTAGAATATATGAGCCAGACCATGGACTGAGTGGTCAGAAAAATCACCTCGGCTGAGCACAGTCATTTGCAAATTTAACAGGGAATGAAAAATGCTTTCCTCTTAAAAGGTAACCTATTAAAATATTGTTGAATTTACAGCATGAATTACTTTTATAGGCTTTTGTATAAAATTGGATTGGATAAAGTGAGATAGCATCAGTGCTAGGTATTTTATTGTGTCTGAAGTGACACCGAGATGATGTTAATTGCATAATTGATTAAATATTTCTGATTTTTCTCCTTTGAGATAATTAATACAGAGTTTCTATAATAAAAGAAGGTGGGTCTTTTGCAGAGCAGAAAAAACTCTTTTCACACAGTCTTTGTTCTAAAAGGAAAATAAGATTTCGGTGCCAGGTAAGAGCAAGGAATCAACACAAAGGTTGCCTGATATCAGCAAGCTTGATATTTACTACTAAAATTTACTTAGAACAAGGAATCACTGAGAACCATTTTGCAGGTGACACCCATTTGTAATACATGCTGGTAAATCCAAGTTTCGGAACATTTGTTTTGCCCTTCATATTCCTAGGAATGCGATTTAGCAGAGTACCTACACTCCCTCCTGCAGAAAATGCAATCTGAGCCCAACTGGTTTGCAGTTTTATGTGGAGCCCAAGCTCACATAAAGCCAGCTGAAACATTCCCCAGCTTATCCCAAAAAACAGGTGTGTTGCACAGCAGCAACATATCTGTTACAAGTTTAGAGCAAAAACCACGGAAAACATTGTAGTTTTACTTCATTTGCCCTCCAGCAAATTTAGCTGTTTTAGCTACTTCCTGTGTGCTGCTGAGTTCACTGTAACCAGAAAATAAAGGAAAACCCATAGAAGAAAAGCCCACATCAGCTTGTAAGAAAAAATTTGCTTGGCTTACCCTGGCACACTTTCTGCCCCATGCCCAGTGTCATGCACTTTAAGATAAGCCAGCATTTTGGAAGCAAGAATCCGTCACCATTCTGGGATTAACACCCAATTTTTGTTTAATTGCACATTAAAAGGCACTAATACGGCTGTCAGCATTCAGCTGTCATCATTCTATGCAAATACAGCACATAATTTTTTCCTCCTCACTGTGTAAGAAAAAATTATTAGAGTTCTTATTCACTGATTTTCTGTAAGGTTTAGTGCTCCATAATTAGTGTACATCCTTTACTACTTACTCAGCGATGGAAATTAACACACTTAAAGCCACTCCAATCACAATCATCCCAAATCTCACCGTGTTCTCACAGACTCTTTAATGATGCTGCTTTATATTATTCTTCATGAGCTGCAAAGTGTGCAAAGTTTGGAACAAAGGGACTAATCTATACCCGCATGTCCTACTGGCGCTGCAGGGAAGCTGCAAAGCAAGCACTGAAAATGCAAGCCATTCCAGAAAAGCCTAAATCTGGAAAGTACCACAAGTGCTATTAAAATACACTTATCATACCATAAAAAAAAACCCCAACCCTCAAAAATTAATAATTCTAATAAATCACTTGTATTAACTTTAAATCTTCAGTTCCATATGCCATGGTTGAAAATACTTCGCCATCAAATTAAAACTGTCTGTGGCAACAGTGATATATTGCAATTACAGACTGTGTTCTCATTTAGAAAAATCTGTGTATTTCAGGTGAGATGCTAATGCTGCTCACACTATTAAAAAAACATTGAAAAACCACACCACAGACAGGCAAAACCATATTTTAGCTGTAATGTGCCTTAAAGGTTTTGGATTCATCAGTTTTCATTTAAATGCTGCTGTTTGATATGAAACAGCCTCTGAGTTCTCAGCAGGGACATATTCTTGTTTTAGAATCATAAAACCAGACCCACTTTGGCAGAAGTACCTACAGTGTGATTCTGATCTGCAGAATGACTTTTTAAAATGGCTCCTTTGTACTTCCAGCTCTGGCTTCCATGTATGTATTGCAATGGATGTTTTTATATACATAATATGCACATATATAATTGGTTTGTAACTATTTTTCCCATTCCAGCATTGTTAGAGTAAGTATGAGAATATGAGAGCTGGACTTTGCATTATCAAATAAATTATTCCCTTTTATATTCCTGAAGTCTACAATATTCTTAATTCGCAAAAGTGACAGCCAGCCAAGCAAAACTGATTTAGATTTCCACAGTTCTTCAAGACTGCATTGGTCAAGCTATGTGTGAAAACTGTATTATGTAGACCATTTGGGCGCAGACCTGAAACATCTCAAGATGCCATTTTCATAGTCTACTTACAGACCAGAATTACACTTTTCCAGATTACAAACGTGTTTTCTTTTGCCAACCAGTCCTTGAAAGCAAGGGACAAAACCCAAAAGACTCTTGCACATCACAGTTTTTCTGGGAATTCATGGCTGCTGCAAGCCATAGGTAACTGCATGCAATGCCATGCCCTAAAAATGTTGATGGAAGCAACAGGACATTATCAATTGCTTTACACCATGTCCTTGACACTGAGGTCAGGGGTTTAACATGAGCAGCAGTGAGAGTCGGACAGCTCCTCTTTACTTCCCATTCAAACAAGCAGAGGTCACAATAAGAAAATACATCCTTTGTAATCTTTCCGCATAGGATCTTTGCCAACATAGGTCAGGTTTATAAGTCAACAACCATGACAGAGACCCTTTAATATGCCATTTTTCTTTCACTTGAAAGCCAAAATTCCTGATTCTGAATGAAATTCCTGATTCTAAAAACCAGATGCCCAAATACTGCTGTAAACAAGGCATTTTCAGCTTATGCATTTTTGGTACAGTCCATGACAAAATTAAACTATGCCATTCTGTGTAAAAGCCATCCTTACAAGTGAGCACACATAACTGCTTGTTTATTAAGTGTTAGTAAGGTGCCACGCTTTATTGAGTTCAAGTTGACAGATGGGAGTGTTTGAGAAAGTACCTTCAGTCCAAGCCAGTAAGCCCAAATGACTGCAACAGCATGCTTACGCCTAGCCTCCTCCTTCAAGCGTTTCAATTCCCTTCGAGCCTAAAAGGTTTAGATAGTGAACAAAAGAGACAGCCCGATGCAGATAGCACAACCACCAGGAAAAGGCTTCTCCCAAATAGAACAGCCAACTTACAATCAGGATATGGAAAGATGGAAGAACAGTGTTTAACCTTTAAAACCCAATGTGTCAGTGTGAATTGGTATGAAGCCACACGGGAGGTCTAGAAAGCCTCCGCTGCTGCTTAAGTGGCATGTATAAGTAAGAATTTTGTCAGCCCCATTATTCGCTGTCAGTGTTTCCATCTTCTCTTCCATGCACACCTGGCAATCAGTGGCAAGTAGCTCTAACATGATTCTAACGGAGATCTTTGCCTGCAGTTGCATGATCAAAATGATGCATACAAGAATCAGGGTTTAGTAAAATCTCCCTGTCTGGTAAATTCCACTGGCAAGTGCCTGAGCAGAAAAGAATAGCCTCTGAAACTGTGTACGTAATGATGAATTACCAGTGCTCTTTTATTCTGGAGATTACCTTTCATTTTGATCTTCATACGCGCAAAAAAAAGTATCTCCAGCCTGTTAAATTATGTCTGTCTTTATGGAATGAAAGGGTAAACTTCCCCAAACCTAGTGCCTTCTGCATATACAAAGAGATAGGCACCTACCTGTATTTTATGAATCATTCCCATTTTAGGAAAGCAGTTTGCAAAGTATTCTGAACACAAAGGCATGTGTGGACAACTTAACAGAATCTCACATTTTAGGAGACACCAGTACATTTGCTATTCAGTTATCTGATGATAAAAGTCAAGTAAAACAAAGAGTTCCAGTATTAGAGGATCAGTCAGAGCAGCTCTAGCCATGTATTTGCACTTGTCAAGTTCTATGCTGTCAGACAGACTTGTGCAACAGCAGTTCCAGCCTGTGCCAATTGCCTTTCTCTGATGCAGCTAGGAAGGTTAATTGGCATTAGGTGTAGGCCAAAGAATATCATATCCGAGAACATATTTTCACTCCTCTGCTTGGAACAAAAGCTCGTACTATCCAGTACTGTAAAAACAAGGACTCTGCCAAGCTAAGCGTTGCTCTATGAAAAGGAAGGAAACTGAGGACTTGAGGTCCACAGCCTTTTTGCTTGATTGGCTGTATTTGTTTATTTATTGATTCATTTTTTGGTAAATCAAGGAATCTCTGATGTAAACTTTCAGAAACTGCTGATTTAAATATTCCCCTGGGAAAAGAGAAAACAGCACACCAAGAGCAAGTTTTATCTCTTACCATACACACTAATTATTTTCCTAAACTTAATTCAATGTAATTATTTAAGGGATATTTAAGGAATAAGGAAGCAATTTTTGATGTGAGCCAATTAATAAAAATAGCTGCTAAAACATGTTTAAAATTATCCAGATCTACTAACTATTTAAATGAGAAGCTTTAACAGTTAACACTATTGCTTCCACTTCCCGGATGTGCCCTTTTGATTCTAAAGAAAAACTTAAACCCATGAAAGTAAGTATCACTTCTGCAGCACTGAGCTTTTTGGTGACAGGAACTCTGGTGAAAAGTAAACTAAATTATCGATATACTGCATTTAAACAAACATAGTGGAAACAGCGTGTCTGTACAATTACATAGCTACTTAATTACAAGCTAGGACCGAAAAAGTTTAAAAGGCTTTCTGGTATGAGGGAAATTCTGCATGTTTGTTTGGATTCCCAGGGCTGCCATTTCAGTAGAAATCTATGAGATTTATATCAAAACAGCGAAGGTCAAACTCAGTGTTATACTCCAGAAGTAACTTGAGCACATTTCTCCATCTAGCTGGCAAGGTGTTATGACAACACCACCACCCCCCCCCAGACTAAATGATATCTGGAGAATGTTTTAAGCTTCATGTGTTTCCTGATTCTAGTTTTCAACTAAATTATGACTTTATTAATTGAAACCATTGATTTTTTGACCGTTAGTGCACAGCATTTCAAATGCTCACATAACCCACAACTGCAGGCTGGGGATTAGCAAGAATCTTTCAGTGGGACTTTGCTTCTGAAAACAAACAGCTGATGCTGGAATTCCTGGGATTTTTCTGGGGCTGTAAGTTTAGAATTGCAAACTAACGTAATTTTCTGCTAAACGATCAGGCCGTAAACCCCTGCTTTACTTGTACTGACTGAAATTTTCTCACTTGCTCAAATCACAACCAGAGAATCAATTAAACCAATTTAAACTAAAATTTAGTAGAACTTTATAGTATCGGTTTGAACTTGTAGATGAAGTCTGCCCAGGGCACAGAATATACATCTGGTGTAAATCTCCATCGGACCACTAATACAGCGTCACTGAAAGTACTTGTTAAGGGGAGGGGGAGCACATCAAAAAACACAGCCTTCTCTGCCCTCCCCAAACCATGCTTTGCATATTTACATAGAGTTAAATGCATTTCCTAATTTGAGTATAATCTAATCTAGTCATTTTTAATCTAGTCATTTTTAATCTAGTCTTATGGCTTGTTAGTGCAAATCACTATCTGGTTGCCATGCAAAGAATTTCCTACTCTACAAAAAACTGACATCCAAAATGTGGTCAGATTTATTAAGTGTGGCATGGATGGAAATGGAAGGAATTAATGATCATGCTCTATTCAAGTCAAATGTATTAGTCATTAATTCTCAATATCGACTACTGATTAATGTTTCTATTGTTTGGTAATGGAGAGGGGCATGTGATATGTGCATGAAGTACCTTATATCCAAGCCAGTAAGCCCAAATAACAGCAATAGCATGTTTATTTCTAGCCTCCTCCTTCAGTCGTCTCAGTTCCCTTCGCGCCTGTGATGCATTTGAAAATGGGAGATAGAAAAGCTTAGGAAAGAAAAGGTTACAGCAAGTTCCCAATGGTGCAAGAAAGAGAAAAAGAAACCAGACATTAAAACTGGCAAATATTAAAGCATGTCCCAGCTTCACAGACTGCACCAGCTAGAACATGTTAGGAGCAAAGAGAAGCAGAAGTAAAAAATCAGCAGTTTAAGCCACTGAAAATACTCCCAGATAACTTTATCCTGAAGAGCCTTCTTCATTCTATCTCCCTAGAGACAATAAAATGCATCATTTGTTGCCATTTTCTTACCTGGGTACCATGCCAATAAGCGGCAATTATTGTGGCAGCCTCGTTGCAACGCTTCTGATGCTTAAGTTCCCGGAGAAGTTTCCGAGCCTGTAAGCAATTGAAAATGTTATTTTATTCAAAAAAATAACGATTTTAAACTAAGGCACTACAACCTGTAAATTTAGGCAAAGGCAAAAAACAAGAACTCCAAATACCCAAGCAAATAGATTCATAAATGCTATGCAGCCTAACATTCACTGCTTGAGAGAGGATTCTGTTCACAAGGGACAGTTTGGGAGTGGCAGTTCAGGGGACCTTAGCTCAACGTTTAGATTCCTCCCAGATTTGCTGCATCATCTGAAATATCTGTATGTCTGTCTACAGCAGCAACAATGCTTTTCTTCCACACAGTAGATGTCTTATCCATTTAAACTGCAATAAAGAATAAATCACAAGTAAATTGCCTGGTTTAGGTCACACTAAAGGCTGCTGCCATAGCAGGCTTTTATCCGTGGCAGTACTCCTGCAGAAGAGTGTTCTCCAACAGCAAACAGAAAACCATGATTCAAGATGATGCTTTTACCCAGTTTTCTTCAAACAACACTCATGGGAAAAGAGAGTAGGTCAATAGCTGGACTGAAGGGATATTTTTAACTCATTTAAACAAAATAATAAAGACAAAGTAAAAATCAAGAAAAATAGTAAAATCAAATTACACTAGCTGATTGCTGGCAAACTTTAAAGCCTTCTGGGCAGGAAAAGGGCTGTTTACACCTATAGCTAGTAACTGCAGCCCCTTCCTTCCCCGTCTGACAGGAAGGGAACTGACTCCAGAATTAAAGGCAGTTCTCTCTTCCCTAGAGGAGAAAGCCACATTTAGTGGGGTGGAGAAAGGTTAATAAGAAAACAGAGGAGCTCAGGGATATTTTTTCTGAAGCTGGACAGCAGTAGTTGCTTTAAGCACTGTGGCTGCTTTCATGTGAGCTGTCAACCTCGTTTTTACCTCTTATTACAGTGCTGCTCCTGAAGTCCCTACAACAGCTGAGGGATCATACCTTCACAAAAGGCAAATGTCTCAAAGAAGCAAAGTTGTAGCAAGTTGAGGCAGAGGACAAGAAAACAGCAATAAGGTACTTGCTCAGCACAAGTTCAGTACAGTACTTTCGCCACTCTACATAGCGCATAGAGAATTGAAGACTTAACCCAAGTAACATTCTGCACAGGTGACCAAGCTCTTTATTTTAAGCCCACTTTTATTTTGTTAATTTTGAGAATCCTGTTAATTGTAAAATACACTCCAACCACAACTTATTTCTACTAAATAAGTCCAATGTCATAGTTTTTTAAGCCCAGTGGCAGAGACCCAGACCATTCCACTCTGGAGCTGCTACAGTGTAGCACGTACCTAGGTCTGCTTTGAACACCAGATTCATTCATTCACACTCCAGCCCATGTAAAGAGTGCATCTCTCTCCGAATCATCTGTCAGAGGATGCCCCAAGGATAACAAGAGTAGTTCACTGTGGTCCCAGCCTTCCATTTGCACTCTTTGCAGGGTTTTACAGCCCAGGCTCATGCAGATGTCCCAAACTCACCACTTCTGTGGCAAACATGACTATTTAACAACCGCTATGGCACAGCCATAGCTCAATGGACAAAAGGCACTGAAGTCAGAAAGCTCAGTGCATTTGGAATGGGCTTTCTGACCTGCTCCTTACCTCACTATGCAGACTTAGCCACAGCAACAGGGAACTCACCTTCCATCCTCTAATGAAGGACTGTACTATAATAGCTGAACTCTTTATCTTCTGATACTTTTTTTGTTGCTGTATTGGAAATAAATACGTGATGCTTAGAACAGAATATTGCAATTTTAAAATATTGTATAATAAAACTTCCATTACTAACACTTGCTAGTACAATTAATGACACAAGCACTACAGGTAGAAAGTCAACAATTTTTGACCAAGCAGATCAGAGTGTAGATTCTGTGGTCAACTCGGGGGGGGAAACAAAGCACGTCAACAATGCTGCATGGACAATGCCACTCTCTAGATACAGAAACACTAGGTTCGTGGTCAGCAGCACAGAAGTGACATACTAACAGTAACAGTTTTATTTGTTTTTCTCACCAGCAGAGTTACATACAATAAATGCTCAGGTTTGTTGGCTACGCTTTTTCCCATCCTTTCATAGACCTGTGCTGTTCCTTTCACCCACAGTCCATTTATAATACCAAATGCTGAAGATAACTTAGGAATTAGAAAAAAGAAAACCCGCAGATTCCTGAATGACATGATGGAATATTACCCAATTATGCCAGTTTGAACAATAAATTTCCTGGACAAGTGAACATTTTCCTTCTAAAAAGCTCAGTTCTCTAGTAGTTCAGTGGTTAGTATAACAGTAAGTGAACAATAATTGACAGACTTTGCAACAAGGCTTTTAGTGTGACACTCAGCTCACTCCATTCCAGTGAACAGCTCTGCGAGCAAGCTAGAGAGAATCCCCTTTAGGCCACATTCATGCCATGACTGATGGGTCATTCCTTGCAATGGAACAGACAAGTGTCTGCAGATCCTTTAGTGAAGCCTCCAGCACAAGGAGTTGTCAAAAAGCTTTGTTCACACAGGGGATTCCTTATGAATCACAGTGCCTAACAATCACGTTGGGTTAGGAGAATGGTGCCCTACATCTGCCTGAAGAGGCTGAGGAAATGTCACTATTGTCACCTTTAAGTAACTGAGGGTCTCGCTATGACTGTATCCTGTATTCAAAGACGATTGCTGCCATGTTCCACCAGTGAACCGATAAAGGTCTACAGTTAAGAAATCAATAGCAGTGTGAACTTGGTCACATGAGGCTTTATATTTCTTTATATCAAAATTAGTACCAATCTAGCTGTGTAACTCCACTTTTAGTTCATAAGACTGTATGAGATCATAATGAAGCCATATGGGCACAATGCAATTCTTCAATAACGCTCTTTGTAGAAATAGTGCATTCTGCCACAGAAGCTCAAAACACCTCAACATTTTCATACTTTTTCTAAATGATCTATACTTCTCTCTAATTATCCAAGAGAACTGAACCAAACACTAATGGCTTTCAAGGTAATAAACAGAAGTGCTTGTCAAATGAAAACCAGCGATTGTCAATTCTGCAACTTGCAGTTTAAAATGCTTTCTTTCCATATCATATATTTTAACAGGTTCTCTGACATGCACACAGTAACCAAATGCAGCTGAGATGTTTAAGAATTGTTTTAAAACTTAAAAACAATAAAACTTTTTTTATCATATTAATCTTATTCCCAAAGACATTAAAGAGTCATAACAATACTATTCATGACACAGAATACCCAGTGTTCTGTACAAGAGATTCTGTGCAAACATATCTGAAACTAGTTTAGAACTGAATCAATAACAATACTGAACTACAAGGCTTGTGAGCTACAATTAAAGTAAGTCCCTGAGATCCTCCCAAGCAGCATTCTTGAGCCTCAAATGCAATGGCTCCAAATAAGGCAAAAACGCAAAAAGCCTTAGGAATGACTGAATTCCACACAACTGTACATGTGTATTACTGAATATATTTTACTTATTAACCATATGTTTTGAAAGCACCATAAGTGCCTCCATTTTAGCTGAATGAGAAAGGCTCTTTCCAGTTGGGCCTCAAAATCCTGCTCTCCCAAAGCTAAAGGAGCTAAGGTGGTCTTTTTAATTACTTAAGCACAAGCACATGCCAACACTTAATAGTGGCCTATGGGAACTAAATTGTCATTATTCACATTACTGGTACTTATAGATTAAGACAAAATTGAATTCTTCCAATACTTCCCTATACATATGATATGAAATATACCACCAAGATTATATGAAAAAACGTATTAAACAATAAAAAGAAGCCCCATTTAGTAAGAAGAGTATCTTACTGCATATCTCCTGTACCAGGAAGCAATCACAATCTGGCTTTTCTTCATTAACAAGAAGCGTGTACGGCACTTCCAACCTCTATAAATCTTCTCAATTAGAGTAGCCAAATCCTCCAACCGCTGCTTTCTCAGATCTTCTAGCTTGAAGAGCTGGGTGTGAGGTTTTTTTTAGGGTTTTGGTTGACATTGGAAGAAAAACAGCAGGGAGAAGAGACCAGAAAAAAAAAACCATAAGCACAGTTATTGTAAGAGAGATCTCTGCTTTATTCAAATCTCCCTTCAGACATCTTTTGGTTTATTCACCTCCAGAGCTATAGGCAGATACATCAACAAAGTTTGTGTCAGATACACTGTCACAAGTCGACACACCAAAGTAACACCTCCGGTATGAAGATAGGATGATAGAGTTGGGGCTGTTCAGCCTGGAGAAGAAAAGGCTGCATGAAGACCTCACAGCAGCCTTCCAATATCTGAAGGGGGCCTATAGGGATGCTGGGGAGGGACTCTTCATGAGGGAATCTAGTGATAGGACAAGGGGTAACAAGGTTCAAACTTAAACAGGGGAAGTTTAGATTGGATCTGAGGAAGAAATTCTTTCCTGTAAGGGTGGTGAGGCACTG
>JASSUY010047608.1:0-21066 GCA_032466535.1 Forpus xanthops
CTCTGACCCAGGTGTAGGACCTTGCACTTGGCATGGTTAAACTTCATCAGGTTGGCATCAGCTCACCTCACAAGCATATCAAGGTCCCTCTGGATGGCATTCCTTCTCTCCAGTGTATCAACCCAACCACACAGCTTGGTGTCATCAGCAAACTTCCTGATGATCTTAAGGTCCTTTCCAACCCTAACTCTTCTATGATTCTATGATCAGAAAGATTTCAAGCATAGTGGCCAAGCAACTTAAACAGGTGATGATTACAATTCCATAGCAGAGCCAGATACAGTAATTTTTAGGCCTATACTTCAGCTGCAAGACCTTACCCTGCCAATGGCTAGGGCAACTGCAAGGAAGAGGGAAAACAGAGCTGCAGTTCCCAGGTGGTCTGCCCCTATAATCCTGCTTGTCCTTTAAGGCAAAACCTGTCCCACAACATCATTAATCAAGTTGTTGACTGATGCTGAGCAATGCTCACCAGCTGCTTCAGCAAAAATGGCAGGATGTCTTCAAGAGCTTGGTGTCCAATTGTTGAGTGCAACTGTTCAAATGTTTTAGCTGCAGCCTCTCGGACCTCCTCCAGCGGGTCACACAGTGCTTTTCTCACTGTAGGAACAAGTGACTCGGAGAAAAGCAGTACCTAAAGATGCAGAGATAAAGTTACAGAATGTCTAAAGCACAGGCACGCATCTCAGTAAACAGCCAAGAAGGCAGGATTTGCACAATAAAAACTAAATTACAGTTTGCTTGAAATATATTGGAAGAAAAGCAGGATTAATCAACACAAATAGCTGTAGTGCTCCAAGGCTATCTAGTGATGATTCCTATTATTATATCTCATACAAGGGTAATGTTCTAAGTTTATTAACAGATACAAATGCATACATTTGCCTGAAGAGCAGCTTATGTTAGCTATGTTAGCTGATTTTAGGCCATGAAACAAATGCAGCACTTGCTGCGCAAATCTGTCTCAATTGCAATAACTGCATCAGAACATAAATACCTGGGAAAGTGGAGATTTCACCTTCCACATACAACTTACCGCATCCCTGCTGGTAGATTTCATTATCTCACTCAACCCAATGCAGACTCCTTGCCTCTCATCACTCTTGTCTGACCTCAGTCCATCTTCCAGAATAGGAATGATTTCAGGAAGGATCTTCTCTCCTAGCTTTCGGACAAGGTCTCCTAATGTCCGTGCTGCAACCTGTACCCAGAAGTGTATTAATTAAATGTTTTCCTGTTTTATAAAACTTAAAAAGGTGAACTGTGAGCAAATGTTAACTGTTTACCATAAACTACTGTCCAAAGTACAGGCAGAGTAGTAGGAATTAAAACATTACCACTATGAAACAACCACAGTTCTACTGTCATCATGGTTGCCTTCAGCAAAGACAGGAACTCAGACATACTCATGTTCAGAACAGTTCAATTCAGAACGGCTTTGAAATTATTTAAAGGTGATTAAAAGTGATCCTGTGTTCTTCAGAATCAGTTCACGGTCTCCTGCAGTAGCAGGGTTACTAAACTCCATTTTACCAACTCCATTCCTCACCGTTCGCTTATCAGCACAAGTGCTGGCCAAGAACTTCAGCAGGAGCCCAAAGAGGGTTGGCAAAATCTCCCGCAGTGTGCGAGGAGTGTTGGAGACTACAATCTTCCAGACGTGTAAGGAGGCCTGACGCACCACCAGCTGCGTGTCGGATCGGCCCATGTACAGCCCTGCCAGCACTCTGTTCCTCCTCTCCACACCAAGGGCATTAATAATAGCCTGAAAAGAAACAGCACAACATTCTATTCTATGATTAATCACACATCCTGCCAGCAGGCTTCCCAGGTCGATTAAAAGAGAAAAGAATATTCATTTTAGTAAAAGGCAGAGCAGACAAGAACAGTTTTACCTTGTTTGATTGGGCTGTTCCAAAGTTGTCATCCTCCGAGGCAGTTTCCGTGGTCATTTTTCCAGTGACTCCTGAGATATGGAATAAAAGATCTCCCAGGAGCTGAACTGAGCTAAACCTGGCAAGAGGAGCAAGTCAAACGTTACAAAGAGGGAGCAAGTCAACTGTTACAAACAGGGTATTTAGATGGTCCCTGTCTAAATACGACAGAAAATCAAATACAGACATGAGCAAAGTGCAAGACAAGGAGCTGGATCAGCACTGAAATGCTGCACAGGCTGATATGTAAATCAGTCTGCCTGCACAACTGAGAAGGAGCACACTAAAGAGAAAGGGAAGGAAGGAGCTGAGATAATTCCCATATCAATGCAATGAAAGCCTGCTCAATGTCCAGAGAAAGCATTGCCACTGTCTCCACCCAAAAGATACCTTGGGTAAGTACACTCAGCAGCACTCAGCTGACAAAAGCCTTTTACTTACAACTAATTTTTGAGCAACTGTCACTAGTTGTGAGCACTCCACTGCACATCCCCATACACATGAGCACAATAACTTACTCAGCATTCTGAGAAATGGAAAACAATGTATGAGGGCTAAATACTGCCACATCAATGCCTTGGAAGTGTCTTTCCGAATCGCTACCAGAATGAATCATCTAGTAGGTACCAGAAAACATGATCCACGCTAGCAGGGCCTTGCAGACTCAGTGCTCTAATGCATCATATTCAAATCAACAAGCAAAAATACACACATGCTTTTGCTTCTCAGGAAGTCTCTGCATTTTCATGAGGAGCACAGAGAGTCTAAATCACACCAGCTTTTCAAGAAGATAAATGCCTGTGGTTAAGATGGTTTTCGCTTACCTTATCCTCCACAAGTCATCGAACAGGCCATCCTCAAGCTGAGGCAGGAGAAGTGCAATGGCAGTCTCAGCATACATACTTATGATTCTCTGACCAGCACGCAGGGCAGTGTCCCTCACAAACTCATTCTCATCTGCCAGTGCCTGATCAGACAGAGAAGTGGCTGTCACAGCTGGGGGCTCCAGCACAATACACAAAACCAGGGGGAGGAAAACAAATTATGTTTCCTCTCTCAGCCATAAAAAGTAAATGAACTACAGAGTTGTGAATGCACAAAGGTGATTGTAAAAGACAGCAAGCAGACAACTCGGAAGAAGAAATAATAATAATAATAACATATAATTTAAATTATTTTATATAATTTTCTTATATAGCTCTGCAATTACTGGAAATGATACTTAAAATACTCTGAAGGGCTCCTTTTATCCTCTAATAAATAAAATGCTACAGGCCTCTGCTACATACCTTAAGGATACAAGGAATGATAGGACCAACATAGGGAGTGAACTTGTCTCCAAAGGTAATTGGCAGGTAGTTGAACATCATGATATAACCATCTCGTACATGTGGAGCAATATCCACTTTACTGGCAGTAGCTACAATCTCTGGCATAAGTTTCTCCAGCTTTTCTACCCCTAAACCAGCCATAACTTCAGCCAGACCTGAGGAAAAACAGCAGGGAACAGAGCTGATATATACAGGAAACAAAAGGCTAGAGAGAAAGTCTGAGCTTAGTATTCAGATACAGCTGTCCCCACCTTGAGCAGCACCAGATCGATCCACAGAGCTCTGCTCATATGTCAGTGTCTCCATCAGCCATGGCAACAAATCTTCAAAGCATGATTCTCCCATACCCTTCACCATGGCTCCCAAGGCCTTTGCAGACACTGTACGCACCTAACAGAAGAGAGAAACAGGGATGTGCAAAGCATCCAGTCAAAGTTACCGAGACAAATGTGTCAGACTGATCACAGACCTACAGAAGATCCAGATAAAGTCTACCTAACACACTGAAAGAAAATAGTATTCGTACAAAAGACTTACTTCAGGTACAGGATCCAACAGAGATGCCTTCAGTCCAGGAGTCACACTGGGGAGGTAGGGAGCCAGATCCTGAAACAAAGACCCAAAGACTAAGAACCAGTTTCAAAACAAAAAAGACATATAACTCACCTTGATGTAACGGGCATTCAGCCCCTTGTTACTAGCAATCATCCTTATCATCCTGAGAGTTTCATCAGTTGCTTTCACAATCAGCACACTGAATTGTTCTGCAAGTCCAAAAAACAACACTAGCTCCATGCAGATCACTCAAAACCTTTCTGATGCTCAAACTCACTCATAACCCAGCACTCGGCACCTAAGGCAAATCCAACACTCTTTAACATTTACACAAGGTTTAAAGGTAGAGATTATCAGCAGCAAAATTAAACACAGCTCCTTAGCCTCCACTGATTCTACAAATACTTTTCAAATAAACCCTGGATCCATTTGCAAGCAGCTGATCTGTGCTTCACTGGTACTGGTTTTGCTTATTTGTTTGCTAAGGCATTTCTTATAGGGTAAAAATTGCAAGACCTTTTTGCAGGGATAAATCTGGTAATAACTACATGACCAAAGTGCAGAGCCAACAGTCTTAAGCACCTCATAATTATCAGAGTTTTCATAGCCATTACCTGTTCATTTACATACATTTAATTAAAGAAGCTGCATGGATTCTAATATTGCCTATTTTGACAGCTAAATCCCAGAACAAACAAATTCTCTCTAGTGCTTGCTCTATTATCTCTTACACAGCAAATACAGCACAAGTAGGAGCGCTCTTAGCACCGCACCTTCTGATCAGTCAGGGAGTACATGTTCCCAATGATCTGAGCAGCCATCTTCCTGGTGTCTGTGGAACGATCTTGGAAAGCTCTCTGGACAATTGGCATGATCAGTGCTAAGGATGGAGCATCAATGAAATGGACAAACTTGGTATCCAGTAAAGTCTGCAGACACTTCTGGGTCTTCCTGGAGGGGTCAGTGAGAGCATCCAACAGAACTGGAGTGATTGCTGGACATTTTCAAACAGGAGAGAAAAGACTTTATTTGTACATAGAATAAAAACGCATGTCAAGGTGAGCTGGTGTTCCCCCATTAGGTGTTTTATATCCTCCTCAAGCAACTAGCAGCCTAGGGACAGGAGAAACCTTATTAACTTCAGCTGACAGAATGGACTTTAAAAGCCTTGAAGCAGACAGCTGCTGTTAAGTTTCCATGTTCTACTTTTCTAGGAGTAGTGCAGTTTCTATAGAAGTTTGCATTTAATCCTAAACACAGTGAACGTAAACCTTGCTATTATAAACCATGGTCATGTCTGGATATTAGAGATGCAGACAGTTCTTACCCAGGATCTCTGGATTCCTGATGACAGACCCAATCTGCCTGAGAGCCTGCTGACCTGCATTCTGCACCTTCACATGAGAATCTGTGAGCACTTCAGTCAGTTTTGGCACAATGTTGGGTAAGCAGGAAGACAGCTGTTTGGGAGCGCAGTAGGCCATTGCCCCCAGCAGTTCCACTGACCCTGTGCAGAAAGTATGCAAAAGGAAAGCAAAAGAAATAACAAAAGACAAAACACAAAACAAAACACAGCATTAAGAAGAGACACGAGATGATGATCACACTTATTCAAAGTCAAATCTATTAGGTAGAGGATGACTAGTAGCTGAAATGCATTAAACTGCTCTGTGCCACTTAATGACACTAAGAAGTTTGGTTGTTTATTTTTTTTTTAACTAGGAAAAAAAAAAGGGACGGAGGGAACTTCCAGCTTCTGGAGTATGTGTAGAGATACCAGGGAAAAGAAGGGAGGGTGGGGAAGAGAACAGGACAGGGACACAACTTGGATAGAGGGTAAAGAGGGCCCCTTGAATCTGTTGGGGGGGGGGGGGGAAGTTACTCAAATGTGTCAGGGAACTCAGTTATATCTCAAAAGCTGAAAATTCCACAGTCTCTTAAGAAACAATGAACTACCAGAGCTACCTGCAAGAATGAAGGAATAAACAAGGTAAATGACAGCAAAGGGAATTGGGGGGTACTCTCTATCATGTCAGTCAGATATTGGTCTATACCAGCTTTAGTTCTCCAGGATTCCTCTTCCAGTGCTGCTAGAAGTGATGGCAAAACCAGCTTCACTCCATGAGTACTCAAGTTGCTCATCACAGCTTTGGCACAGTCATCTGCAGCCTCCAAGGAGAAGAGAATATGCTCAAGCTGTGTCACAACACGTTTTTTCCCTCTTCAGAGACTCAATGAGAACAAAGCCTTCAGTACAGTAGTGCCTCAGTACAACTTGGCTAGCCAAGTTGTTCCAAATTAACACTTAATGAAATTGGATACTTTCAGTTATTAAGATCCATTTGTTTTTAGTGGTATCTCAAGGGATCTCAATTTGCCTTGTTACAAACAGCATTCATATCTGTTCCAGCTCAGTTTTCCCTTAACACTGTACGTTGCCAGACATCTAAGGCATCTTACCTCTCGCACGTACTGGTTCCCATCTCCAAAACAAAGCAGCAAGTGAGGTAGCACATGAACCACATAGGGCTCAAAAAGCTTTCCAAGCATGCTGCAGAGCATCTCGAAGGCAAACAGAGCCCCTAAAAAAAAAACAAAAAAGGACAGTCAGAGGAAAATACAACTTCATTTAACATGTACTGTCCCACAGAAAGCAGGAGCCTGCCCAGCAACACACCTGCCTTTGAAAACAGGAGGGAGAGAACCATGCATATTGTCTAGGACCAGAAACCCTTCTTCCACCACAATGCAAATAAGAGCAGTTTTAGGGCACTATACACAATCAGTGGCCTCATGACAGACACTTCCCATTCCTTTCTCTGCAGGCATTAGTAAAATAAATGTGGATGACCCAAGCACAGGGGTTCAGGTGCCATTTGATCTGACTAAAGCAGTGGCAGGTACAAAAGAAATATTAAATATTAGAGGAGGAAAAAGCTTTTTCCCCTTACCCTCACGCCGACGGAAGTTCTTCTTGTCCTGGATAGCATCAGTCAGCGTGGTCATCATCTCCTGCTGCTTGAGAGAGAGGATGCCAAGGCCTTTCACCAGGCCTGCCAGCCCATAAGCTGCACCTTTGCGCTCTGCATACTTATCAGACTCTAAAAGCAGCTGCATTAGCTTCTGTATCATTCCTCCTGCATCCTCCTTAATTGCAGGCACCAGAGGTGGTAAACAGCTTGCCACGGACTCTTGAACCTGTAAAGCAATCCCACCAGCTATCAGATCACAAAATATGCATCACCAACATAACTTCCTCCTAAGCCTGCACCCACAGTGACAGCTTTCTGCCACCAAAGCCGGTTTTCATCTCTGACATCCCTGGAAGTACCATGGAGTTAACCTGGAGTTACCTGGGAGGTCCTCCAAGGCAGCGCCTACCTGCTGAGACGGTGTGGACAAGGCTGCTATCAGTTTGCCAACAATTGGTTTCACTTTAGGGTCACTCTTGTCCAGATGTTTTGCCAGTGAACCCATCAGGATGACCACACTTTGCCTGACAGCATCATAACTGGCATCATTAGGAGCATTTTTCAGGAATTCTTCAAACACTGGCAAGAGAGAGTTAACATTGTCCTGAAAAACAAAACCACAGAACTTGCCACTAGAGTCCACTCAGGATGAGATTTGCCATGCTCAATGGACTCGTTTCCTCATCTCTGAGCCAACAAACCAAATACACTGTACTTACAGTTCATTCAATATGTCACATCACATAAAAACTCATGCCATCCCGACAGGCAACAAGTATTTCCTGCTAGAGAGAAGTTAGCTCTTAAAACTCAGATCCCCCAACACTGTGGTGTGATGCCTACCAGGAGCAAGGCAAGCACCTACGCCAGACTGCTAGCCTAAGCCCCAGCACCTCTCCTTTTCTTGCTTCAGTTGCAAAGGGAGAACAGAAACATAAACCAAACTTCACACTGCTTTTCTGAGAAACAGAAGGAATAATATGAAAATACTCCAAATGTCTTGGGCCTATCAGGAACGCAGAGAGCTGTCCACAGTTGGTGACTGGCATATATGAGGAAAACTGAAGCTGAGCAATTTACACCCTTGTACACCTTCCCAACTTAGCACTGATGGAGAGGGGCTAGCAGTGAGAATAAGGATGGTCCTCAATTCTCTGAATGACTCCCAGTTGTGTTTCAGTTTAATTAAGCCAACCATTGACAAGCTTTCACATCTGGCATTGCATGAGACCTTAAAGGAATTCTCACCTTCCAGGATTAAAAGATTTGTGGTCTGACTTTATTTTTATCACTCCAGTTTTACACCATTTTAACTCCAGATGATTCAGGGCTATTCCTTTTTTATAGCAGTAATGGGAGAACTACACTTAGTCAACACCAGTCACTAACAGAACAACTGTGAACACACAGTTCCTACTACATGGAAGTTTTCAGCTGTTACAAGCAACAGCAACCTTGAAGAAATGGAGAAGACAAAACATGTCATTTAAAAAAACAAATCTCTGCACACAGTATCTACTTTTTATTCCACCTTTTTCCACTGCTGGAGAGAGAAACATTCAAACTTACTTTGCCGTGAGTGTTGAGCGTTGAAAGAGCTGCATCCAACATACACTTCCTGACTTCAGGACTGCGATCATTCAGAGCATCCGGTACAAAAAACTGGAAGAGGGGCTTCACCTGAGAACTGTCCAGATGCTGTGAGAGCTTGTTGAGGGCCAAAGCTATGCCACACCTGTAAAGATGGTGAGCTTGTAAGTTTACTGACTTCTCACAGAATTTGCCCGAGGTCACAGTCACATTTGCTCTCGTTAGCATGTTACAGAGATGGAGAGAGAGCCATGATAAAACCTTTCCAAGGCTGGGTTGGACGGGACTTGGACTAGCAACCTGCTCTAGTGGAAGGTGTCCCTGTCTGTGGCATGGGGTTGGAACTGAATGAACTTTTAGGTCTCTTCCAAACCATTCTATGATTCTGTGAAACTGAAGAGCTTCAGTGTACAACCTACATTAATTTCATTACATAACCTCATGCTGCAGGTTCCTAAAAGGACAAATAATACTTCAGCCATCTAACTGCTTCTATCCTGATTAAGCATTACAGACACTTGGGCCAACAAAGACCCAAGGATCACTTCAAGTGATCAAGATCACTTTTTCTACTGCTGAAATATGGCAGCTTTACAAGGTACATCAGCACCAAAAAGCAGATTAGCTTAAGACAGGTAGTGAACAAGATCATCTCCAACTGAGCCTGTATAGGACTTACAAGTAATTTTCCCAATTGGAATTTGTCCAGTTCATTAAGGCTTGCACTGCTGCTCTTGAAACAATCAACTGCCCGTACAGAGGTGGGTAAGGCAAGACAAAAATAAGGCAGTCTAAGAGGGAAAGACTCTTCTTATCAGGATGCAGGGAAGATGGCACTCAGTATTTTGTGGGAACTGAGAGCATTTCACTTTTGCCTGCCCAGCCTGCTTCAGATGCACAAATGTTCTCTACCTGAAGGACATACAAACCCAGCAAGTCAATACAAGTGCATGGACTTTGCTCTTTTAAGATTCTCTTATGCCTCCATTGCCTGAACTTCTAAATAAAAACCTAGAACACCTCATCTGGATGCCCAGGAAGTGATGAGATCAATCTGAAGATGACTGCACCTTGCTTCCCACTGATCAGGTGGTGATTCAGATATCACTCGTCCCAAAGCATCCAAAACTGGAGGTGGCCTCTGGAAAGAGAAAAAATGTCATCAGAATGCCTTTTCCAAGGACAGGCACACAGAGAACACTGTCACCATACCTGCAATGCCCTTTTATAACACTGCACAGAGATACGATACCATAAGCAGAAGAGCACAGTAAAAAACCTAGCATCTTAGGCCCAAAATGACTTGGACTGACCCTGCTCTGCCACAGTCTTCCTGTGTCATAGAATCATAGAATAGTTAGGGTTGGAAAGGACCTTAAGGCGTCATCTAAGGCACATCTTCCATCTGCACAATGCTGCCACTACTGGCTGACAGCTCGATGCTCAAGACAATAAATTCTGTGATAAGCTCTAACACACAGCAACAGTAGGCTTCATGCACATCCTCAAGAGAGACAAAAGGAAAAATTATTATAAAAAGCACGGGCTTGTGCCTGTCAATCCCTTAGGACAACAGTACTTACATAGAGCTTCTCCTGGTAAATCTCTGTAAGTTTATTCATGACCTCTGCCGCTTGGCTTCGATACTGAGCTACAGCTCTGGAAAGAGCTTCAGCACCTGCTTGTCGCACTGCTTCTTCATGGTAGATGACATCTTTGATCAGCAGAGAACAGAGGTCAGGCTGCAGCTCCAGACCCATGGACTCCCACAACCTGTAGCACACACAAAGAGGGGACAGATCACTCTTCAGTAAGAAAAGCCACAGCTACATGTAGGTATTGAGGTGACCTAAACCTACACTCTACCTATAGGAGGCAAAACCCCTGCCACTGGAGCTCCAGGAGGGGAGAAGAGAGGTCCTGTCACAATCCAACCAGCCAGGAAAAGCTCTTACCTCTCTGCCAACTTCTGAATCTCATCTTCCACGTCAAACTTCACTACCCAAAGGCGACGCAACAGATTCAGTCCATTCTTTTCATCACTGTCCGGGGTTGGCAGAACCATCTGTAGCTCCATCAGTCCCTGAATTAGTTCACAGGAGAATCAGCGTAAGGATCTGATTTTAGGAACAGATGCTTTAAACACTTAAAACTTTTGCCAAATCAAGCTCTCAGTATCAAAATTCCTGTTTTCTCGTGCAGTACACTGCCTGTGCTGATCAAGGACTTCCAGGTGAGATGGTGAAACTCAAGAACAGTGCTCCACAGGCAGTTGTAGAGAGGCAAGTAGGCACTTGGTTGTGCTCTGTTGTCTACGGTCTTTTCTACTTCTAAGTACAGAGAAGCCAGTACAGGTAAGCTAAGCTGAAATTTGTTTAATGACAAAACCAGGCACCCTTGGGTTTTTCTTTCTTTATGTTCTCAAGAAGTGACTAAGGCTGAAACTTTCCAAAAACACTGGGCCCAATACAGACATAAGATTTTTTTGACAGCTTCTCTCTGAGACTAAGCTCTATGCAACTCTAAATAGGTGGTGTTGTAATTATGCCTATTTTAACAAAAGAATGATGTCGGCAGACCGAAGATAAATCAAGCACAAAGAGCATTATTTAGAACATTATTGCTGAGTAGCTACTGCCTCCTCCTGCAGACACGCCAGAACTGAAGCCTCTCTTTATCGGTGCTAGAGAACATTCACCTGTGACCCTGAATGATTCCCACTTACCCTGAGAGCTGCATCTCTAACATTCATGCATGGAGACTGCAGGGCCTGAAGTAGTACATCGACCTCCTCCTGCTCTGCATAGGCACAGCCATCCTCCCCACTGCTGCTTGCGCACAGGGTGGTCAGTGCATTGGAAGCCAAAACCTAAAATGCCATGAGGAAGCAAGGATGGGGGAGGTTGAGCGCTATCACAAGAGAAGAAATTCTCAAAGAACACAGTGATCAGTTCAGTCCAGCTGAACTCATCCTTTGCCTTTTTGCTATTATTGACCTTTCTGGCATCTCATCACTTAAAACACTCAAGAGAAGCAGCTCCTGAACTTCTCTGACAGAGCAAGGCCATCAAGAATGAATAAAATCTCACTTGTGGAAGACAGATGAGTATGTTTGGTGCAATAAAGCTCCCGGGAAAAAAAGATGTAGACATTTTATTCCAAGAATGGTGTAAACACAAGAGAAAAACTGGTAGTGTATCAACCATGAGCCTGAAAGACTTAAACCAGGTGGGTGCATTTCCCTCATTTAGATGCTGATGAAACTTAGGCAGAATCCTAGCCATGGTTATGAAGCAGAGGACTCACCTGTAATCGTGGAGAACCTGTTCCTATCACCTGGGTCAGCAGAACCAGCATGTCCCTCCGGGGCAGCAGCTCTGGGCCGTTCTGAAAGGTTGGGGAGAGAAAACGCAAAGGGAAGAGAAAAAGCCTTATGTCTTGTGACTCCAAAGTACCTTTTCTGTGTATGACTCTCCTTATAAACATCAATTAAAACCTAAGGCAGGACAGGTAACTACAACCTGTGAGAGAAAACAATCTTACATTGTTAACTCTAACTTGTAGAACTACTTTGTCCACTTTACATATCATCTGGTTTACCCCATGCCTCATCAGAACAATTGTTGAAGGACACCTGATCCTCCCCAGCTCTTGCTCACCTCATCCACCAGCAAAGCCTGGCCATTTGCTGTTGATCTCAGCTGAGCATGGACCATAAGGATCTGCAGAATACTGACCAGGAATTCCTCCTGGTCTTCACTGTCATGGGGTGTCTCAGTTATAACTGCCTTTAGGAGAGGAAATACTAAGGAAAACGCTGGAGCTGACAATGGGGCAGCACCTGGGAAAAGGAAATACAACCCTGTGAGCAGAGCTGATTTCACATACTTGTTTCTAACACTTACTGGTATAACATGTATACTTTGGTTGCTCATAATGGATATGGCCAGCTTCGACCTTATGTACAAACATGAGGTTCACTTCTATATCCCTAGGCACACCCAGTCTAAAGGACACTTACTTTCCATACATATGTGTATGTGGACTTAACCTGTTCAAAGCAGTGCACACAACCTGTTCAGCCTGTACCACTCTGGCATCTCACTTAGGAGCAACAGTACAGCTCCAACAGTGCTATCTGGCATTTCAGTGTCAGATTAACAACTGCACCTAATGATGTCAAGGGTCTTTTCCAACCTAAATGATTCTGTGCTTCAACCCAATACTGTTGCTTGCAACAGCAATGAGCTGGCTTTAACTAAGTCAGCATTAGGATTCCAAATTAATTCCAATGCTTCAACAGTGTGAAAATACACACTGTAAACGAAATTGAAGCAACTCAGTGGACTTTTGACAGACAGGCAAACTTGAGTTTGTCTATCCTGAAGCACTTGAGGATGTACTCAGGGATCTGATACAATTTCACTCATTCACTTTTAAAGTTCATTTGTCTCAAAGCAGGGGCCTGTTTGCCAGCCACACTCCCTTTGAACACTTCCCACCAACCTAGCTAACCTGTCATTCCAGTCTTCAGCTGCATTCTTGAGAATGAGGTTCCTCTAATTCTGGTTCAAGTCTCAACTCCCTCCTCTCCCCCCTTAAGAAAAGTTAAAAGCTTTTGGATTCCTACTGGTAAAGATTTTGCTCCTCCCTTCTCAGAGGGGCTTGGCTATGGGACAGAAATGCTCCTTCCAGTCCTCTCCAGTTAGTCCAGTTAAATTTCAGGTATTAGACATCTAGGGAAAGCATTTACTTTCTGTGCTGCCAGAGAATCCCAGATATAACGTTTCTAAGATGCAAATGAAGAGCACTGCAGATACAACACTGCAGTATTAGTCAGCTTATATAGGGCACGGACATTGCAAAAGTAGTTGAAGAGAGATATTAAGTACTGAAAGCAATGCAAGCTCCTAACTGGTCAACAGGAATAGCTTAGGTCAAACGGCTCCGTTTCTGATGTGAGATTTTGCCATTTGCTCAGTGTCTGTTTGCTCTTACGGGATTTTTTTTGCCTTTTTTTTTGTAATTATTGGCCAGCTATTTTTAGGCTCAAGCAACTGCTTCTCTCTGCGCAGAAGGAAGAAGCAAGCTTGATCTTAGAAGATAAATGTTCTATTAACGCAGTAGCCAGTACTGACCAACACAAAAGAGATTATAAAATGTGTCTTGGTATTTCAGCAGTGAATGATTTATCATCCACATTATAAAGAGTCATGGTCCCTCCTAGGTCTCATGATAACTGAAGAAACTATAAACTCTGCAAAATCATACTGCAAGACTACATTCCAAAGAACTTTGAAAATGAGGAAAAATCACTTGGGAGTATGCCATAACTTGCCCACCAAAGTGCAATGGAACCTATTTCCTTTCTCTTGCAGAAGTGAAACAAACCATCAGGTATTCATTTAAGCACTGTAGGAAATACCGAAGGATTGAAAAGCCTGCCACTGCTGTTTGGAAATAAGCCTGAAAATGGATTCCAATGTTAACAAACTTACACTTACTATGGAAATAAATTGCATAGTGGAGAATTATTGCTGAGATGTTCAGCACTGAAGTGGTGCTCAATGTGGTCAATTGCCACTACTCAGCTGTGAAGATTACGTGTGCCAGTCACACAACTGCAGAACTGATTAGCAACAGAGCAGTAAGAGGAAAACTGAACTGCTGGGGTTAGGGACCAAACAGAATCCTACATTTCCTTTAAAAAACGCAAACTCTCCATTGCAGCAGCTCTTGATGGAGCTACATGCTGAACAACTCCAAAGCCTGGATGAACCACCTCTATCACTACAGTACACCAGATGCTTTATGACAGAGTAGCCATCCTAGCCTCTAAAGGCAGTACACCTACCCTCCCACTTCTGTACTGGTATCTTCAGTGTAGCGGCACAAGTACTTGCATACCGTATCATGAAGTAAATTCTGGAAGGGATAGAGTAAAACTAACCCAGTAAAAAAAGAACCAAACAAAAAAAGGTGCATTTTCACCCAAATTGTAAAAAATATTGGTGCCTGCCTTCATGTCAGAGTGAGAAAAAACTGCTTCTTCTACAACCATGCCACAATAAAATATTCATGAACTGCAGCACTACACAGCAAACAAGCAGAGGCCACAGGCACTTCACTGCTGAGATCACAGATAACAAGCAATTATTTTGTCTTTCCACTCAAATCTCACTGAATCACTTATGCTAAGTGGTGTTGAAAGGTAGAAACTGTCCTTGGCAAAGACAAACCTTGATTTTGTTGTTATTTCTGAATGAATCACTTTAAAAAAAGCATCCTGTTATTTCTACACTTATACACTTGTAACATCATTTGCACTACTACCCCTACAGAAATTATTTTCAGCCCAAAACCTCAGGATTTTCATATCTACGAAGACTTCCCCAAATTAAAACAGAAAAAGGTGAAGTCTCTCACATACAAAACATTTCATAAACCATAAAAACTGAAACAGCTCAGTGGTGTGGAGGGGTGTCAGAGGCACCTACAGTACTTTTTACCTGGCTCTCCCTTGCCTGTTCGTCCAGGAATGGTGTGGGCATGCAGCAAGTTAACAACTCTGTTCAGAGCAGTAGGCAGCTCTTCTTGACACCAGGATTCATCTAATTCACATTCTGGTTTCATCAGGCGCAAGGTAACATGGCTCACTAAAGTACCTGGCATGAAAGAGTACCTCTATGAGAGGACTAAAGCCAGAGATTTCTTGACAGAAAAAAAAACAAGAACACAGACCCAAGAATTACAGCAAAGACCTGGGCAACAGCCCAGGCTGCAAGAGGCAAGGAAGGAAGCATAGCCCTGAGGCTTATAGGGGACAGCTTTCTTCACAAGTTACATGTGTCAGTTATGCTAACATCCTCCAAACTCTGCACAGGGAGACAGTACCATTGCAACCAACTGCTACTTAGAGGTGATCACAGTGACAATTCTTTCTCTTTGGACCCAGTCTTATCCAGCATTAGGATCTCTGAGACTTTGCAGTTATCCCCCTAAGCACTGTTCCAGGGTGGTTTTCCCCCTTGGCTTTCTGTGGCAAATGGGCATGAACCACAGCTCAAAAGAGCAAGAATTTTCACTGTCCTGCCATAAAAATAATGCACCCTGCCCTTAAACAGCACCTGCAAATACTAACCAAAGGTTTTCAGTTGAGCTGGCATAACACAGGAAGCTAAGGAAAGAAAGGGTTCCTTAATCCTTGGAGCAGCCAAAGGTGATCGAAAAAGTGGCAAGAAGGAACTGATAAGAGCAGGGATGTACTGAGTTAGACCAGGAGGCTTTCTCTTTATAACAGCACCCAGGAGTCCGAGAGCTGTTTCCAGCTCATTATCAAGCTGGAAAAGAAATAATTCAAAAGTTACTATAAAAAATTCAAACGTTACCATTGAAAATAAAGAAATAAAATTAAGTTGTCAAATCTTATTTCTAATGACAGGAACAAACTGCTCATTGCTGAATATTCTCTATTCTTTTTAGCAAAATTACTTGGGCCATGGTGGCTGGCAAAAAAGACCATCAAAACTTGCCTCCTTCAGCCGTTTTCTTATCTGAGATTCCCTTTCCAGCTGCGCATGCATCAGCTCCTTCTGCTTGCTCGTCAGTTGCACCTCATCCTTTATTCCTTTCTTCTTCTTTATTTCCTGCAGTAGAGAGCAATATTAAGCAGGAGCTATTAACACCATCCCCTCAACTAGGTAGAGAAGAAAGTTAGACACATTCGGGTTTTTTTGCTAGTTACTTTCAAAGAGTATCAAAAGAGTCTTCCAAGCAAATTGCTCTGAAGTGAGGACACCAAATGGAAACCTGCAGGTTAACACCACTTCAGTGTCCCACCAGCAGCATAACATCAGTTTCTCATCTGTTTAATTGGTCACATATTACATGATATCATTAAAAAGAGCTGTCCAGCTCCTTCTATAGTGGATGGGCACATCATCCTCCTCAGAGTGACCCAACACCAAACTTTATTAAAAGAATGCTCCAGTCAACCTGGTACATTCCCTTCCTGTCACTAAATTCTTCCCCCCACCTACACCCATCACTCTGGCCAGACTGATCTGAACTGATGGCTGTCGACAAGATGGAAGCACCTCTTTAACACCCCTTACAGAACTTACATGAGACACACATATAGCAGAAGCCATGCAACAAAACAGATTAGGTAGCAGTGATCAGCCTGGCTTTCCTCTTTCCATTAACTCACCTCCTTCAGCTCCAGCTCAATGATTTGTTCCTTGAAGGAATAAGCTTTGTTCTCCCTCTTCATGTTAGCCTTTTTCATACTATCCTGTTGAGCACTGAGAAGGGGAAGTAAAGAATCAGCACTGCTCTGAACTAAGATCCAGGCACTCAAATCTGGTTACTCCTGGACAGAAAGAGCATCTGACAAACCCATTCACCAATTGCCTAAATACCAGCAGCAATCAATCCTCTGCTGCAGAGAGAAAAGAAGTTACAAAGTCTTACCTCTGTATTATAGATTTGTCATAGAGTTCTCCCTCTGGTGTCTTCATGATGGCAAATTCCTCACGAGTAACCTGGCACAGAGCTGGATTCTCCATTGATGCTGAGATAGTGCTGATGAGCTGTGGTAGCACTCTACCAGGTGAAAGTAGAGAGAGAGATCCCACTGCATTCATAGATGACTATCAAGAAAACAAAGGAAAAAACAGTATTATTGGTATTCCTTGAAATTGTCTGAAAAAAAGTATGCCCTATTGAGGCAGTTAAGCTGTAAATGCCTAATTCCTTATTCAGCGGGTGACTACATATTACCTAAAGTTCTACTCAGTTGCTGGTACACATTCTTACCCCCTTAAATCCCAGCTCCTTTGCACCAGTTGTTCTTTTTGAATCTGCCTTTTCCCCATGTTTCAGACAGATCTTCTTCCTTTTAGACCAGTTGGTACTTAACTCCTTCAGAAAACTCTCCTTTTCCAAAGCATCTCCCAAAACTAACACAAGGAAAGTAGTTTATCACCTGGTTCTCTGAAGTGTAGGCAGTGATCATGGGTAGTATGTCATTCAGGTGTTTGGTGATGAAGTCCTTTGGATCTATCTTCATCTTGATCAGAAGGGCTGGCCAAAGGCCTGGCTGCACTGCCACTAGCAAGAAGAATAAATGACCGAGTAAGTACGAAGCAGAATGCTAATATAATGAAACTAAAAAGGTAAGATAAAGACCCCATACACTGGCCATGAGAGTGGTCTTGTTCCTCCACTCACCTACAGATGGATGATGGCTCACCAGCAGCATCTCCAGTGCCAGTTTTTCTGGCTCAAAGGGATCCACATCAAGCCCTGCCACACTTGAGATGACACAGAGTGCCTCATGAAAGACACGGGGAGGAATGTATGTCTTTCCTAGCTCCGACAGCTCTCCCAGCTCTGTCACCAGGACCTCATGAGGCAGAACCTGAGTGGACAACTTGTCATCAAAACATCACATCAAGCCTTCCTCAGCACACTTCCCACAGTAACACCATACTGAATACTAACAATCTTCTCCCTCTCTCAGTACCAACAACCTTAAGTTTTCCAAGGAGAAAAGGGAGAAGGGATAACAGTGGAACTGAAGCAGAGATGACAGTGACAGAAAGACTAAGAATGGAGGACTATACTAGATTGGGAATAATGAAACTAAAATTGTCATTTTTGGCAAAAAGTACTTTGACAAGGTTGAACCAGCTGGCTGGGAACAGTACACCCGACTTCTGCAGTCTCATTTTACCCAGTAGAGTTTCAAAAATACATTATTCAGGCTGTACCTATGAGACAGGAAGACCAATTTCAAGTCCCAGCCTTGGTACCTAATTCACATTAATTAATCTATTACACAATTTGACATGGTGCTGGCTGAGCATCACGCCCAGTAACAAAGCACTCTCTTTCCTTTTCGTTTTCATTTTTATAATAGTTGCAACTAAAGCATCTATATTACTTTGTTTTAAATAGGCAGCATGAGCTATAAGCCAGGGCCAAAGACTTAGGATACCAAGACAGGAATGAAGCACTTGGTCCTCCAGCAGGGATTAACTTTTGATCAAAATAATGGAAGGACATGGAAAACTAGAGCATATTCCCCAAATAATTTGAAGTAATAGGTCTTCTGTGTATACAGGGAAGATTAGGGAAGACACTGCTACAGTCATATGCAGTGATCTAATACTAAGTGGCATTCTAGGAGACCATCTGAAACTGAATCATTTTTATATCATATTCTATGTCAATACTAACAGCAAATCTAGGGCAGGGAGGTGACTGGCAGCATACAAACAACTAAGCAGAAACTAGGCTTCTTAACTACGCACCTTATGAGAACTGAGAACCACTTTCAGCTCCTCCAAGAGCCCATAGGCCAGTTTGTACCCTCCCAGAGAGGATAAGAGCTTCTTAACTGTTTGATGGGCCTGTCTTCGAACATTCCAGTTCCGACTCAGCAGAACTGCAACAAGGGCACGATGATACTGCCTGAAAACAGAAATAAAAAGCTTTAGCGAGGGAGGCAGCTATGCAAAGCAGCTGGGCAGAAGAGCACAAAGAGTTCAAGGTTCTGTGCAAAGTCCCAAGCCCACCCTCTCCACTGCCCACACTGACATTCAGGGATCAAACACAGATCTGTGGCAAGTGCAGCTCTACATACTGAATTTTACTTTCAGGCAGCCGCTGTGCATGATCCAAGAGAAGGCGCTCTGTCAGCTGCAGCACTGTACACATCGCTGTGGGGAAAGACAAATATTTAAAATAGCAGGAGACATCATAAGGAAACACCCTTTTTTTACCTGAAAACAAACAGCAAGTGGAACACATTAAAATAACTACCCAAAGTGAGCCTCTACATGATCTCCATGAAGCTACAGACAAATCCAACTCACATCTGGAAACAGAACCATGGTTTCACAGGAATGTTGTTAGCTGGATACCAGCAGAATTTTCCTGACCACTGTATGACTTATTTTTGTCTAAGTCAACAGAGCAAACCAAATGATAAATATCACACTCATTGCACCAACACTGTTAATTCCCAAGCCTCGCTGAGATGCCTTCAGTGACAATAAAATGGGACTGAATTCATACACATGGCATAATGCCATTTGAATAGAGTAGTCTTGGTATTTTACCTTATAGGATCTTCTGAGCTTCAACTGTTACTAGGCCCTTTAATTGAGTAGCTCATTAAGAAGTAAATGAATTCACTGTCAAGCTTAGACTAGTCTAGATGTACTTCTGAAAGAGTACACTCTTCATTTTAATCTGTAACTGGATCTTCCAAGGATCACAGGACAGGGCTAATGGCAGTATTAGCTCTCATAAGTACTAAACAAGAATTAAACAGCAACTGGATACACACTAACTGATAATTTACCTTCCTCTGATGCAGACTGCAAGAACTTCTCAGACGTAAAGATTTGTTTTTTCTCATCCAGAATCAGTTGCCAGAAACCACTCAGCTTAGACTCTGACAGGAAAGGAACAATCAAAGTAAGTCAAAACTCACCAGCATACATAAAATACTGTCTCCTGAAATCGCTAGGGTTACTTCTAGCTTTGAAGTAGCTAAATGGTCAATTGTTCCACTTCTTTCTAATCCAAAGCCAAAAGCATGCTCAAAAAACACCTGCTGACAAAAATGTATTTCTCTGACTTAACACCTGTGAAATGTAAAACCTGTTTCACCTTAATCTTTCATAGGGCAAGTGTTCCGAAACATAAGGAAAGGACAAAAGAGGTATGTTGCTTCTGACAGACAGAACACGCCTGGATCTTATATCCTGGCAGATGTATGAACTCAGACAGCTCTTGCAATATCCTCTAATGGAGGACAGCAATTCCAGTCCTCATGCTTTCCAAAGATGGTTTGTTAAAATACCAGCCAAGTAACAAGCAAGTAATACTTTAAATGCATCAATCAAACCCTAGCATGTAAGGTCTCAGTGAATGCCTTCTGTCAGAATAGAGAGGAATATTGCCTTAGGTGAATGGAAGCTGTAATTCGCAAAGCCACAGAAGAGCAAAAATTCTTCACTAACATAACAGAGATGGGAATAAATCCTTCGCTGGTTTACAATGCACAGAAACAATACACAGATTGAGGAATACTGTCTCATGTGTGCTGTCACGAAAAAAGTGGTAACCCTTAAAAGCTGTCTGCACTGTACTGCACTAGATGTTCTGTGACCTTACCAGTTTGTCCCTCAATTACAGATATCCTGCAGATCAACAAAGCTGCAGCAACTCCTTCAGTTACCATGGGAACCTGAGTACTTTGAGATGCTGCTTTTTCTACTGTCTGGATCAGCATTGGCAGCAAGTCCATTCCCTGTAATAATGTGTCACCTGAGGAGACAGAGACACAAGTTACAAAACAACATGGTACTTCACACAAGGGTATCAACAGTTCTGTTGTTGTGAGAAAGGAAAGGAATCAGACACAACCTGGAATCACTCTGAGTCTTCCCAGTTGCAAGTTGGCAGTCATAACTACCATTAAACACAAACTATGGAAACCTAGATGATAACCACTTTAGTCCTTTCCTCACAGACAGAACAGTCCTATCTCAGTATGAGTTCCTGTGCATGGGATGAAAACCAAAACCCTAATTCATAGAATTGTAGAATCATAGAATAGTTAGGGTTGGAAAGGACCTTAAGATCATCTAGTTCCAACCCCCCTGCCAG
>JASSUY010047608.1:30115-50878 GCA_032466535.1 Forpus xanthops
GAGCGGCCTCCACAAAGGGGACCCCCAGCCCCCCGGTACCGCGGGCCCTGCCCGCGCTCACCTGCGTGTCGGCCGCCATGGCACCGCCTGCGCCCCCGGAAGCGGTCCCGGCTTCCGGTGCAGGCCGCGCACAGCCGGGAGGGGCGGGCCCGTCTCCATGGCGACGGCGCTGCCCGACCAGGCCCGGCCCCTCCGCATGGCGGCACCGAGCCCCGGGGAACGGCGCCGCCATCGGTCCCGGGCTCGCAGCCCCTGCCCCGGTGCCTCCTCCCCCAAGTCCCCGGTGATGTGGAGACAGCACCGCGGCGGCACAGTTAGGGTGTAAAACAGCGTTTTATTTCTCCGGTCGGGCCAAGCAGCAGGCAGGCGGTGCTGCCCTCAGTCGAACAGACCGAATCCCATGTCCTCGTCTGACTCCTCCGACTCCTCCTTCACTGCCTCTTTGGCTGGAGCAGCAGCGGCGGCAGCAGCGGGTGCAGCCGCCTCAGCCACCACAGGGACAGCTGCCACAAAGGCAGAGGGGTCTGCCAGGAAGGCCTTCACCTGCGGAAGAGGAGGGGGAAAGGTGAACTCAAAGGAAATGAACATTCTGAATGGCTGAGCCTTTGTAATCATAAAGGCAATGAGTGCAAGCTTGCAAGTGAAACAGATGCACTTATCGCTGCCATGTATGAGGAGTTACAGACATCTCAGCTGCACTCCAGCGTATCAGACCCAGGGAGGAGGGAACACAGGGCAATCCAGCTTCCCACCATCCATACACAACACACAGAAGCACGTGTCCCTTTTTAGGACAGGTCCCTTCCAACCAGGTAAGGTGAAGTGTTTCCAAGTGTCTGGCTGCCTTTAATGCCTCTGCAGCCATTACCTTTTCAGCCAGGGGGAAGGTGTAGTCAGTCTCCACCGCCACAGCCAGGACCCGCTTATACCCATTGACAATGGAGTGGGGCACAGAAGCAATGGTCGGGTATCCGATTTGCAGGCAGATGCTGGCAACATTACGAACACCCTGTGAGGAGAGAGACTCATGTTTCTGTGCTCTGAGAAGCAATCTGGACTAAAAACCACATTTCTCTACTGCCATCATAATGACAGACGGTGTGCAACGCACACAAGTGACAAAGCTCCGTTGACATTAGACAAGCATCAAGATTTCAATGGCTTTTCTGAAGAAGCCTCAGTGAAAAAACCTACAGAAGGCACTTCCTGATGGACTGTTTCTGCAGGGCAGCAGTGATTGCTTCCAACTTTGCAGAAGCTTGCACAGTACACCAGACGTGACACTTGACTACCAGAGCAGTGGGGCAGAGCAGCAGAATACAGCAGATCCAGGTTGTGGCACTCACCTCCAGGAAGCGCTTGTGCAAGGTATCCTCGGTGATGTCCAGCACTTCAGGATTGTAAATGCTGCCATTGTCAAAGACCTGCTGGATCACCAACCCGAAAGAGAAGGGAGAGATGTTCAGCATGTTCAGCAGAGTGGCTTCGCTGGCACCCACTTTGTCTCCAGTCTTGATGAGCTGCACATCACTCTGAGGAAATAAGGGGAAAAGGAGTGAGTATGTGCAAAGAAATTCAGGCACATCAATGCAACAGGATGCACATTCCCAACAGCACAAGACGGAACCGAAGGAACAAATGAGAACAAAAACAGGCTCAGAGTTCAGCTCCACAAGATGACAAAGCCCTAGACATAAAAAAGGAGGTCTCAGCTGGGAGAAAGGCAGTGCCCTCCCTGTATGGTACTCCTCCAGTGGAGCCTACCCACACAGACAAGATCATAGAATCACAGAATAGTCTGGGTTGGAAGAGACCTTCAAAGGTCATCTAGCCCACATGGAGAACTTAAATCCCTCCCCCTGCACTGCATCCTCCTTCATGATTCTAAAGCACAGCAGGTAATGATACACTCTTTCAGCCCTAATGGGAGCTTTGATCTTTGAGCTCCCTCAGCTGCCACAACTAGGGCCCTCGAGTCAAGGCAGAGCTTCAACAACAGCAGTGCACTGCTCACTAACCAGAATTTCAATGGTTCCTCTGGAAATCTTTGTGGTGATGCCCAAGGCCTGGAAAAAGGAGGTCTTCTCAGGTCCAAGACCAGTGTTCTGGGCTGGCACAGTCACATCACAAGGAGCAATAGCACCGGCACGGGCAGCAGCTGGCACCTGGAGAAAGGGGAAATGAGAAGCTGGAAGAATGCTCACCTCTCAGATGTGGCAGGATGGCATCTACTCCTTCCTAAAGTTCCTCCAGGATGGATAGCACCCAGGCATGCACACAGGAGGCAGCTGAACTTCAACAGTTTGGCAAAGGCTGCAGGGGCCTAGTTCCCAAGCCCGGAGGACTCCTATTAATCAGGCATCCCCCACAAAGACTCAGATGTATTTTCAATTCCTTATCTGCCAGCCCACAGGTGCAGTGAGGGCTGATCTCCCCCCTACCTTGTTAGCCAGCAGCATGTCCCGGATCTCAGTCAGATCCTCCTTGGTGAAGACAAAGCCCACGTTCCCCCGGATGTGAGGCAGCAGCCTGAAGGAAAGATGACAGCTTTCAGTCCTGCTTCTCAGCTAACATCCTCTTCCCCCAGACAGAGGATCCAGGAGCACGCTCAGACAGTGTTACCCACTTTTCCAAGGCAGGGTTATTCTCCAGGTGACCACGAATAGCTTTGCGCATCATCGTGTTCTTCCCCATCAGCACAACAGCCTTCCCACGCAGGGACATGCGGATTTGCTGCATCTGCTTGGATCCCACATTGTCTGCTCCCACAATGAAACATTTTGGGTAATCATCCAGGAGTTGCTATAGCAAGAGAAACACTGTAACTATGGAAAGCAGTCTGGAGCAGCCACAGCACAGCATCAACACCTCAACGCGTTATAATGTAGGAGGATCTGTCAAGTTTCAGAATGCTGAGCTCACAGTGACCATGGGGGCACAAGGCTGCACCTTTCTCTCAGCTATCTAATCAGATTCCTAAGCAAGTTACCTCTGCAGCTGTTAGGGAGATTCTCACAGGAGCCTTAAGCTAGTCCGGCCTGGGATGTTTTAAGGACCTCCTATTACTACGTAAACGCTCCTCAACCAACCAACCCAAGGCACTCCCCCTCTTATTCAGGTAAGTGCATTCGCGTCCCCCCGTCCGAGCCGCGCCCACACTCACGATGATTTTCATAAAATAGTTGGATTTCCAGGTAGCCCTGTCTTCCCTGGGCATCGCGGCGGTGCTCCAAGGATCGCCCGGTGGGTTTAAAGACGAGCTGAGACCTGCCAAGGGGAAGCGCGGCTCAGGCGCGCCCGCACCCTTCCTTCCCGCCGCCTCCACCCCAGGGCTCCGCGCTGCCCTAACACCCCGCCCCGGCCCAGGACCCGGGGTGCGCTCTGGATGCGCTCCCGACAGGGCCCGGGAACCCCCCGGGCCCGCTCCCGCCGCAGCCCGGGCCCACGGGAGCCGCCACGCCGCGCACGCACCTCCGCGAGGGCTCCGGGAAAGAAAGGCCGCGGGGCGGGCCCACCTCCTTTTATAGCCCGGCTGGTGACCAATCGCAGCGAGCCGCTGAGCCACCGCAGCTCAGCCCATTGGCTGTCCGCGATATGTCAATCAAAGGGGGCAGCGCGGCTCGGCGCAGTGCGCCCCCTGCTGGCTGGAGGAGCACTCCGCAGCGCAGGGAGGGCTCGGGGAGGGGCACCTCCACTACAGCATCCCTTAGGACGACACGCTTCGTTCCCGGTTTCCGACAAGTTTAATGGCTAGAAACCACCAGAGCACACAGGTGAGAATAACGGTAAAAATTTTATTAGTGTAATTGCAAGAATTTTAAATGGAAAAATAAAAAAGCAAAGTTAGATGTTTACAGGGGAGAAAAGACATCAAATAACCATGGACCTCGACGTGCTGTGAAGGACCCGCCCCAGGGGCTGCACTTGGTACGGGGGCTGCAACATGCACCCCTCTGCAGCCCTCGCCCCCCGGCTCTCCCCACACGTCCCCTCCCTGGCTGCTGGTGCAGTGCCATGACCGTGCTGCCCTAAAACTGCATCACAAAATCAAACATCAGGCCATTCTGGACATCCACAGCGCTGGCAACAGCCACCAGAAGTCATTATATTTGGCAAAGTAGCACCCGTGTAGCACCCCAGCACGTCAGAAACCAGATAAATCTAGGACAAGCTCCACACCTTGCTCAGGAGGTGAGTGTTTAACACTCTCTGTCAAGCACTCACAACAGATGAGCGCTGTGCACCACTAGCACCCACTGTGGCACCCAGGGCTTTCCACACGTGCCAGATGCATCCCTTACACAAGCCTCAACTGGCAGTGAGGTAGGTTAAAGAGTCCCCAGACAGGGAAACTGAGACACGTGGTTACACAGTTTGCAGGTCTCACCAAGTGGTACTGCCAGAAACATCTTCTCACCCCTCTCTGGCCCACCTGACAACAGCTCTTTGTCCTCTTAGCAGGGCTGAAGGCAGCTGACCTTTTTGGTGAGATAAACACATGCAACTTAGAAACACTTCAGAAATGGAAAGACAAATGTCAGGTTTCTTGCCCTGCAAACCCTCCCCAACTGACACAGCCTTAGCACTAAGGGTTCTGCAGCTCCGCTCAGTCTCAAAGCACACACTGAGGTTCATTTGTGTGGGGAAATGCCAAAACCAGTTTCAGTGACCTGAGCTGGACAGTGAAGCACTGTGGAAGGTTACACAGGGCAGTGACCTGCAGCTTCTAGCCTAAGGTTGGGCTGGTTTCTGACACAGTTCCTCCCCAGGCCACTAAATGCATCCACCAAGATGGTACCACAGAACACCATCGGGTATTTCATCCTAATACTTCACCTTCCATAGCACTCTCCAGCCAGAGACTTAAAAGTACTTTAGCAAACGTGAACTAAGCCTCACAACCACCTCACAAATCCAGGCTAAACTGCCCCCATTTTACAGATGGGGAAACTGAGGCACAGTAAGGTTTAGTGACTGCCCCAAAGTTACACAGCTACTCAGGAACATAGTCTGTTTTGCCCAATGTCTTCTCAGGCACAAAAGGAAGCCCTTTCCCAGTCAGCCCTGCTCTGGTTTCCAGGAGCTGAAAAGGAGGAAGCAAGGGCGAAGGGCTGAGCTCTTTCTCCCTGCAGCATCATATTAAGACTTACTCTAACATCCTGGAAGCTGGGCTTTGGGAGAATGGCAAGTGATTTAAATACAGCAGTTTACAGGTTGCAATAAAACCCAAAACACTTTCAGGTGACTGAGGGGTGGGAGCTATTCACAGTTCACCTGCCTGTGCTAGGACGAAAAAACCATACAAGTCACATTCCCTTCCCCATAAGATTCCAGACCCTCCCAACCCACAATAAAAAGAAACTATTGAATGTTAGTTATGCTTAACAAAGCGTTGAGGTTACAGATGCAGTAACCAGCACAACTGGCACACTGCCCAGAACAGCACAGCTTGATATAAAAGTTGCTTTCTTAAAATCACTTCAAAATCAATTTCTGTATAAGAGGATTAAAAGTAAATTAGATATGAATTCAAAATCAGTGTAGAAATCTACAGTTCTTATCAAAGACAGGATACAGTATTTGCTTTGATAGTAAAACCCCAAGTGTGTCACACACACCTGACCCACGGGACGTGTTATACCAGTAACAGTCAATATAAAAGGTTATTGCTCTAGCATCTCTCAGTAGAACGTGTTTAACAAGAGCACAGAAAAGGGAAATACCATGGGGCTGACAAGTCCAACTAGCAAAGAGAGGAAGAAGAAAGGATATAAAGTTTGCATCTTTTTTTTTTTTCCCTGGCTTCTTAAACCCTCCACTTCTCCCCCTTCTTGTGACGGTTTCAGGCCAGATAAACACACACACGTCATACACTCGTGGCAGGGATGGGTAAAAAAGGCTGTGCTCTAACCCGCTTTTAAAGCAGGGATGATGCCTTGTCCTCCTGGGAGCAGCAGGCAATGGGAGCACATGCCCTGAGCAAGCCTGGGTGCTGACAGAGGTGCCTGGGATAGGATGTAACCCACAGGAGCGCACATCAGTGCTAAGGGATGGCTGGGGCTTACTCCACCTCCTGCTCCAGTGTGTTGAGAAAAGGCAGGGAATAATGAACTAGGGGGGAAAAAAAAGAAAACAAAACAAACACCCCACACAGTAACACCTCTTTAAAAAAAAGTAAGTGGTATCATCTCCTTACAGTGTAATGGAACTGGAGAGACCCTTGCAGGGTCTTGGCTGCCTGTGCTGATGCTCTGATCTCAGTAAGTAACACACCCCCCTTGCTTCTAGGGAGCAGAGATCTCAGGGTATCACTGAGATCACAGGGTGCCTTCGGTGTGCTATTGCTCAGCCTGCATGCATGCACACTAAAGCCTGAAAAAGGTGTCAAAGCAGAGGGCTGTGTTGTCTGCAAGCATCACCATTTGTTCAGGAAGCTGACACAGGCTGAAACAGGCAAAAGACTCCTTCTGCCAGAAGGGGGCCGTGTAAAATCTCCCTGTTGGAGCCCTTGAGCTAAGCTCAGCTGTCAGTCACACACAGACTCGCACCATAACGAGGGATCTCGGCCTCTCTCTACTGAGACACAGCAAGGGCATTTCCAGTTTAATGGTCCATCTCATCTCTGGATCTACTGCCTCTCATAGCAGCAGAAAGCACTCCCACCCACCCCCACCCCACCCTCCTCCCCTGCCTGGTCAGGTTTCTAAATCACAGTAATGCTCAGAGAGACAGAACTGCCAAGGGGGTGGCCGAAAGATGCTTAGCGCCCGTCTATGATGCCTCTAACAGAAGAGCTTGAGAAAGCAGTTCTGGCAGTAGGGCTTGTCGTTCTGTTCTTTGAAGGTTCCTTTGTTGAGCTGCTTTAGGCAGAAGGCACAGACAAAGTGTTCGGGGTGAAATTTCTTGCCCATAGCAGTAATGCAGCGTCCTGTGATAGGCTTCTGGCAACCGGAGCAGAGCGAGCCGCGGCGCTCGTGGTAATGCACCTCGCAGTAGGGCTGCCCATCATGCTCGAAGAAGCTGCCATTGATGAATGGTGTGAAACATTCCTGCAGGAAGATAAAGCACAAGGGGACAGATTGTGTAACTGGGGATGCAGGCAGCTTCACAAGGCTCCTCTGCTCTGTGGCACAGCCTAGCTGTAACTGTGGCCAGGATGCCTGTCAGCATCATCCTGTTATCTGAACAGCTAAACTCTGTCCATCGAGATTTTCCAAGGAAAGGCTGATAGACAGGCAGTTATAGCCACAAGAGAGGGAATTAACCATGCACCTTCCCCCTAGCTGGTTTCACTTCTGCAAGGAAAATACTACAGAGCTACCAGGAGGGTCCAGCCAGGAGAAAGAACACTCCTGCCTCTGAGATGGGAAACACTGCAGTACCTTTCCCTGCTGGGTTTTGTTACATTGGGGTTTTTTGGTTTATTTTTTAATCCCATTCCAGCTTCCCCCCAATGCCAACAGAAGCAGGGACCAGAGACTTTAATGTAGCAGAATTCCGACGAATGTGGGACTGGTTCCAGCTGAGAAAATGAGGCAGAATTAATCTCTACAAATGATGTCTCCAGAATGGCTGTCATTACACAGGAACACTGCAGGATCATCAAACCTGAAACATCTCCACCAGGTACATACACACAGCTACTGGGAGAAACTTAGCTCTACAGTGCTGATTTTGAGCAGATGAGAAGAGGATACACCAGCTATGCGCTTGTTACTGCCCAGAGTTCCTCACCCAGTGCCAGGCAGCTGAGGATGCTACCCTTCAAAACCTGCAACAGAAGCACCCACCATCCCCACAAGGCTGGGGAGACTCCTCTCTTTGCACAAGTGGGAAACTGAGGCAGCAGGGGGTGGATGACAGCTGAGGATGATGCTAGATTTACCAAATGTACCAGCAGCAAGGCCCAGAGAAGTCACGTTTCCAGAATCCTGGTTTTGCTGAGCCCCAACACCATCCTCTTCCCCACAGAGGGGACAGAGTATCACACAGAGCCAGCCTCCAGTGTGTACACAGGAGTCCAGTGAACAGCCTGCAGAGCCATGGATAACTGAACACTCACAATACTGGGATGAATGCAGTTTGCCTGCAGCAAGTCCCAGACTTTTCTAATGCAGACAATTAGTTCAATAAGCAGCTTCCTCACTCAGGACAGCTAAAAAGTCTGCTCTGTTTTAGCAAAAACAGGAAGAGAATCACATCTCATATCCTGGAAGACATTGGGGCTGGCCCCACTAATAGAGGCAGTGTGGCAGCAGGGGGAACAAAAAGCAAAACTGCTTGACAGAAGTCTCAATCTCTGCACAAAAAGGCACAGCCCTCCCCAGCTCCACAGTCAGGTCTGCAATCTTCTGCCTCCACTCTCTGCACACCACTGCAGGGGTCACAGACAGTCCCAGCAGTGTGGTGACAGCCTGCTCTGAGCATCACACCAGGTATCAGCAGCTCATGGTTCTGGCTGCTTGTTCTGGTCTCTGCCCTTCTTTCCCACTCTAGGAAAGCCTGGTTCATTTTGTCATCTCTTGGGGCCTGTAAGAGTTAATATTTGCAGTGCTCTCTGAAAGAGTGCCAAGCATTTAATCTGCAGTATTCCTGTTTATTATGCCTGCTGTATGCAGCCTGCCACTATTTCACTGACTTGCATGTTTGTCTGAGCAAGGTCAGCCTCATTAGTTTACATTGTCAGATGGAGCATGGGAGGAAGATTCTCAGATTCTGATTGCTGAGGCAAGTGCTTAGAGAGAATCTCAGCTTATAATTATTTAAAGGTCACAGAAAATGCCTCTGTTTATCTGTGAGCCGCTGCAGAAGCCCATAAGTCCAGCTGGGAACAGAAAAACAGCAAGAAAGTTTAGCATAACCAGGCAAAGGAACAAGAAGGTGTTTGGTTGCTGACATGTTTTTATCTTGTGGGGCTGGCTGTCCTTCGCTACCCCACAGTCGCCTTTTCCTGATAAGGGATCAGATGCCTGCCGGTGGAAATGAGAGGGGTCGTAGAGCAGCAGTGAAAGACCTTGGGTTTCTTACCCGACAGACAAAGCATTCAGGGTGCCACAGGGTGTTCAAGGCAGAGATGTAGTTCTCCAGGATAGCCCGGGCACAGCCTCCACACTTGGGAGCAAACATATCAAAGTAGTCCTTGCGGCAATAGGCTTTGCCATCCTTCTCATGAAATCCTGCCAAAGAAGAAGAGAGGCACAGTGCATCAATTCCTCACCTTTACCTACTGCCAGACAAGCTCTGAGGGGTAGCCAGTGTGGGTAGGATCATCCTCCCCCTGCTAACACACAGCAGGTTCCTCGTTCTGCTGCTCTTCCTGTCCCATGTGCACACACACACATGCATACTCTTCCTCCCTAGGGAGAAAAGATTACTGGTAGCATCTTTTCCCCATAAACAGCTGTAGCTCTTGGGACTTCCATCTTCAGTAGTTCCCCTGTCATCTCTCAGGCTGTCCCCTAATATTAGCTCTGCTTTATACACTTGTCTGAGTTCAGGGAGGACATTGTTTTCCCCTTACATAAACCAGCAATACCTTCAGGTCCAAAGAAAGCTCCACACTGGGCACAGAAAAAGTGTTCAGGGTGCCAAGTCCTGTCCAAAGCCGTCACCACTTTCTGTTCAGAAGACACAAAGTGCAAGTCGTGTAAATGATGACTTCAGCTTGGAGGTGAGTAAGGAGGGGCTTGGTGCAGGGAATAATGGTGGTGCTGACAAGCATATGCATTAAAACAGGCTGTCCTTTAGAGCTGAGCCAGTTCTCCTCTGCCTCTGGCTTGTTCAGGCTTTCCCCACTGCACACTTTTTTTTACCCTAAAAGGACCTTAGTCTCTGCTTCCTCCCTTATACAGGGCCCCGTCCAGCTCTCATAGAACTGGTGCCTGTTACTACAGGCTACCAACAGACTAAAGCTGAGGAATCATTACCAGAATGATGTGGGGTTCTGAAGGAACTTCAGTGAAGGTAAGAGGGATTAACTCCTCTCACTGGGGGAAGGACTGGACTGAGACAAGTTGTTTTCCTTTCAGGGCTAGGGTAAAGGGAAAAAGTAAGGCCCCAAACAAAATCTTCCACCCAGGACACACTGATGGAGTGGAGTTTTTACCACCCAGGCCTGCAGCACCTTGCCAGCACCCTTAATCTCAAGGAACTCACATCAAGGATCGGCCCATTGCAGTAGTAGCAACGAGGGGAGAAGAGGTTGTGATAATCCTTCTCACAGTAGGGCTGACCATCCCGCTCAAAGAAGTTTCGTGACCCAATCTCCTCCTGGCAGTGGGTGCAGACGAAGTGCTCAGGGTGCCAGGTTTTTCCCATGGCTGTAACGACCTGTTGGGAAGACAAATTATGAAGGACAACTCCACCTCATTCTCCCTTAGACCACACGACAAGATACCAGCTGGAGTTCAGCAAGAATGACAAGTTCTACTACTCAAGTGAGCCCTGGACTGGGGTAGCATGAAAACTGAATTACCTATCATCTCAGGAGAGGGCAGTCCCTCAAGGGCAGGGTAGAGGTCACTGGAGGAGCTTACAGCGTACCTAGCCAGTGGATAAATAGAGTACTTCAGTTTCTCCAGCATCTCCAGTCTCTTCAGCCTCACGAAACAGCCCTCCCCGTTACTCCCAGCTGCAGCTCAAGATCCAGCAATGAGACAGCACCTTCAACTCACCTGCCCAGCAATAGGCTTCTTGCAGGCTCCACAGACACCTTTGGCAACTGTAGCTACACCCAGTTTGTTCAGATCAGACTGGAGGCTTCCCAGCATGGTGTCCAGCTGACTGCCTGGCTTGGAGGCTATTGGTGGAGGGGAGCTGCTCCCGGCTTTCCCCTGCGCCATGAACTGCAGGCAAGGGAAAACAAAGACCATAAGGTGAGTGTTGCTGTGCTTACAAGATAAATGCCAGCTGCTGCTGACCATGACTTGCTTCTCTGCAGAGAGGAGCAGGAGATTGCTAGGACACAGCTACGCTCTCTGCAGAAGCCAGTGAGAGCCAGGATCAGATACTCATCTGCATTCTGCCCATGTAGAGATATATGTAGAGATCCTGGGATGTGTAACAGCAGAGCTGTAAACTGGGGGGCTGATTTTCCTTCACTGCACATACAACAGGCAGTCAGTACAGTGCTCTCTAAGCCTCTGCCAAAAATCTCCCTTTACCTCACCAGTTCCTGGCCAGCTCACAAAAAAGAGACATCATCCACAGGGCCCCTTCCCCTCAACCTCTCTATTATGCTGTTGCTCCTCTCAGTTGTCACTCTCTCCTCTCTGATGGAGATCCCTCTTCTTTTCCTCACCTTCCTTTCAGCTAGAATAATCTTTTCTCTTCCCCTCCCTTCCTTTACACCACCTCTGCAGCCCCTTTGACAAGTCTCCTTGGCCCCCATCAGGTGGCTCTCATCCCACGTCTGAGCTAAGCAAGTGGAAGAAGGAAGGGAATACTCCCTTCAAGTTGTCTGCTGTTTACCTACAGAGAGGGCAGTGCATCTGCAGCAAAGCCCAGCACACAGGACTGCAATGGAAGGACTGCCACGTCTGTTGTAGGACCAGTGCATGGGAATAGAGGGAAGCAGATTAAGGTACTTGTCTCAGAGGCTGTTTCTGAAACTCACACCACACCACAGTACACATGGCTTGGAAAGGCTTCCCAGAGCAGGGAGGGAAACGTTTTACTTTGGTTCGTAACTTATAACCAATGTATAGGTTCTCTCTGGAGAACAGCCCCTTTGCAGACAAACTGCAGTAATACAGATTATTTCAGCTGACTTTGCACTGCAATAGCTACTGTCAGGTTTAGAGAGACCCAAAGAAGTGCCTCCCTGAGGTGGTGGTCTGCAGCACATGTTTTCTATTGCTAAGAGGACAGATTAAAACAGACATCAAACCTACATTTGTGAACAACCCAGCAGCCTCCTGCCAGCAGAGCCAGGGCAGCAGGGACATGCTGAAGTGCCCCAGAGCCTTGGCAGAACCTGTGCTTCCAGCCACAGGAGGAGCTCTATTCTCCTTCCTGCTGCTGGCTGTCCCTGTAGTCAGTTTACTCAATGACAAACTCTGGTTTCTACTTGTTTGGATAGAAGTTCTCATGCCATACATAATTTCAGCTGTTTCACACACACACACTCCACGTCAGCCTTGCCTTGCATGCAGCACAACTCCCAACGGAGCCTAACACATAGCTTTTCCCCTCCTATCTCCTCCCAGACATTCCGTAACTTCCAGCCCCCATCACACTCCAACATCCTGAACCTAAAACAAGCCCTCGACCACACTGTGGTCATTTGCTACCAAATAGTTACAGTGAATGCCTCCAGAACACATCACTGCGAGGGGACTTCTCACAGAGACAAAAGGCCTTTGCATGCAGAGCCAGGCCAAAGCCCCAGGACAAAGCCAGGGCTTCCTGCACAGCACAGCAGGATGAAGAGGGATGAATCACACCCCCTTCTCACTCTAACCAGGGCCATGTGGCCACCAGGGAGGGCAGGCTCCCACACCACACACAAATGGAGAGAAAGGAGATGGATTCAATATGCAGCACCAAAGCACTTCGTCCTTGCCTTTAGGGACCACACTTCCGCAAGCCACAGCTAACCTCAGTTAGCAGGCACAACCACCCATGCACACTGCAACTGCCACCTGGCCTGGTGATCCAACCTTCTCGACAGCTCATAGATTAGTCCCTACTCAAGAGGTTTGTTTCCACCTCCTGCACACAGTGTCTACTGTTTACAGGGGACACTCAGCACAGCATCCATGTAAGTTCATCACGGAAAGGCCCTTCAAATTCCTACCCTTCACCCATGAGATCTGCCATCACTCAAGTTCAGCCAGGGACTCTATGAGCAGCAAGCCATGCACTACAGGATATCATCAACATTAACAGCACTGGGAGCTCCAGGGGCAGATCCCAGCAGCATCAGCAGCACACTTGTGGACCAGAAGAGCACACCATGCTAAGGAAATAGAAAGGAGGTCCTGCCTTCTCAGGGGTGGGTGGGCCCAGGGGTACATGAGCAGCCAGAAGATTGGTACTGTGGATGCGCGGAGGAGCAGAGGTCACCTGGAAAGTACAACAAGACAAGATGCAGAGGTGTTCACTGCTTCAGAGATGCCTGTACACATAGCACTGCACACCACTGTGCTGCTCATCTACGCTAAGACTTCCCACCACCCTGGAGATACAGCCCTTCCCTGAGGAGATGCAGAACACAGCTCTTGATCACATCCTCTCCTCCCCAGAATCTACTCCTGCTGCGGACACCTGTCTGAACAGGCAAACACAGGAAGAGCTGCTGATTTGCTCCTTCCAGTATGGAGATTTTGCCATCTTTTACTCCTGCCACTCCAAGAGAGATCATGACAGCAAGAAATGCAGCTTGTGTTTGGGAACTCCCTTCTTCATCTCAGAGGAAAACAGAGTCCTGCTGCACAAAGCGATCTTCAGGACAGACAGGAACCACACATGCCCAGCAGATTATAGCACAGACATGTACTTTGCAGTGCTAGACAGGCACAGATGGAACTAGATACTGCCAATGAGTCCTCTCTCCTATCTAGCAGTTCAGTACCAGTTTTCTCCTGAATGTTGTATCTACTGAGCTATGAACTTGGGAGCAATAAGTGAACTGGGAAACACTGCTAACAAAATAAACCAGAAGAGAGAAGCCTGCCTGCATCTGAGGGAAGAAAGCATCATCTTCAGTCTGACAGCCAACAGAAACAACTGTCTTGGTGCTAAGGGTCCATGCCTGGGGAGAGCAGGAATGCCTAGGATCTTCAGAAGGAGGGGTGCCCACAACAGAAAGCTCATGATAATCATCCTCAGAAGTTTCCCACTGGAAGAGAGGCTGGGGAGCCAAGCTAAAGGAAGAGGGGGAGACTGGACTAGGAGCTGGGGTGGATGGCACATGGGAAGGCTGAGGTGGGAATGGGAGGAGAGGCGCAGGGCCAGAGACATGAGATGGAGCAGCATTAGCAGAAACTGTCTTTGCAGGTTCTTTGGAAGGCTGGAGTGGGGGAGAGGCAGGAACAGAGACCATCTTCCTTGGGGGGAATGGGAATTCTGGAGGAAAAACCACCTAAAAAGACACAGAGGAAGAAGAAAGGTGAATAAATCCAACAAGAGGAACCCACAAGCACTTCCTGCAACAGGAAGGCTAGTTGTTACCAGCATGTTTATCTCAGAGAAAAAAAGCAGCAAGAGAAGGAAATGAGAGAACATGCTTCCTTTTAGCTCCAGGAAGAGCACCACCTTACACCCAGAACTTCCAGCACAGGTACAGTACTGGGCATAATAAAGCATACCTCTGTGATAGGCTTCCCAGAGTGGTTTTAAAACCACACGTGGTTTTAATCCCCACACGACATTTGACATGTGATAGCAGCAGACTGCCCAAACAGAAATCAGCACCCTCAGATCCTACTCCAATTCTCAGACATCAAGAACTAGGCTCTACACGCCACCTCCCTTTTCAGGCCAGCCTGAGTTCCTCATGTCATGTTGCTTAGGACACACAGAAACTTCACCTGCACCTCCACACAGGGCTATCTGGACAGAGAGACATGCTGGAATTTCCCAGGGCATGCCCCTGCTTTCTACCTTCTCTACTTGCTGTCCACCACTCTGCTCTTCCCCCTGGGCTCTGGCAGTGACCCCCTCTGTCAGCCAGTCATCCTGGCCTTCCCGTTCTTCCTGCTCCTGCTTAGTGACGCCCAGTCTGTCCTGCAGCTCTTCAATCAAGCGGTCTTGGGACTCAGTCTTGTGCAATATGGCAGGGCCTAGTTTACGCCTTGGAGAGTGGTCTCGATACATTGGATGCACATTAGCAGTCTCTTTTGTCCTCTTGATTAAAGATTTAATCTAAATGAAAAAGGCAATAATATCAGCAGAGAAGAGCAATGTCAGAGCAAGCCCCAAGATGCAACAACACAAACTCAAGCCATTAGTGACAATTGTGAGCAGGAGAGTGATGACATTTATTCCATAGTGCCAAAATTCCTTCTGGCACAGCCCAGAACAGTGAGTCAGTGCAAGGAAAAACCCTGTAAGGATAATAACGGCAGCCAAAAATAACTATCTAGAAAAGGAAGGGAAAGATTAACCAGCAGGAAGCCAAGATAGGAGGTGCAGCGTGACCATTCCACTGAGCATTAAAGAAACCTCAGCATCACAAGGGCACCGAGCAGCCTCGCTGTGTTTGCCCTTTACAGGTATAAGACTTTTGGTCAAAGCTGTCTGGTGACAAAGTGTACTTACAGCACTGGTAAGAACACAGCATCCAGACCTAAAAAGGTGAGTGGATGAGCTGCCACCCCAAGTCAGGAACATCCTCCAGGGGCATGAAACAGACGTTTTACCTTATCAGAGGCCTCTCTGGCCTGAACATTACCCCAGCTAGGGAATAAAAGTCCATTTCAAGGGAAAGTCCCTGCAAACTGCCATGTTCTGTGCTGCTGACCAACATGCAGAAGAGACCACAAGATAAAGCAGAGGATTCCAAACCTCTGGGACATGCAGCTGTCAGTAACACTCTCAGAACTGCATGCTGTTAGTGTGGGTGAGCCCAGGCACACTCACATCACACACAGAATATTAGTGTGCTGTCACAACAGTCCTAGCTAGAACTTGTCCTACTCCTACATTCATTCAGTGCCTGCCTGGCCTGATGCAGAAATCCTCTCAATGGGTGGTTTGGAGGCACATGGCAGAACCAATTCAGCTTTCTGAATGTGTTCAGGAGATTCCAGAGTTACTTCAGAGCTTCTGAACTGCTCATTTTCCTGGTCTCCTCTGGCTTTGTTCACACCAGCAGCACCTGCCTTCTTAGGAGTTCCTTCTCTGCTCTGCCTCTTCTTGACCTGATCAGGGCAGCCGTCTACCTTGGTTTCGCGCAGTACTTCAGCCTTTAGCTCATGTCCTTTCTCTACTGCAAAGCCCAACTGTTTTTTAGTGTCTGGGAACACATCCCACCGATCCAGGGCAATGACAGAAGGTTCATACACAGGATTCAAAGTGCTGTCATTCTCTGCCTGTATCTCTGGCACATGGGCAGACAGCTCCGGGGCCCACAACTCATCTAAAGCTGTTTCTTCCATCTTGCCCTGGGAAGGAAGGGCTGAATTGTCCCTGAACACTCCCTGCTGACCCAGCTCTTTAGGTATCTGCCCCTTTCCCTGACCATTTAAAGCATTTGAAATCAGAACACTTGAGATTCTGGGGTCAGTGCTCTGCTCCTTCTTCCCAGTTTCTTTCGCCAAAGTGTGCTCCAGGCCTTGTGCCTCCACATTAGCAGATCTACACAGAAGCTCCAAACTGGAAGCTGGCACAACCTGGGATGCATCTCTAGAAGAGTCAGGCTTCCTCCTCAGCCTTGCAGAGGTTCTCTGTTCCCCACAGGTAGCATAACAAGAGGAGATCCTTGGTGGGGGCACAGGGGCTGTTTGTGGCAAACAGGTCATGTGTGGAGGAAGAGTGGCAGGATGCCCTGAAGCAGGTAGAACTACAGTGCTACTGCCTTTCTCAGGGCAGGGGACTGCCAAGGGGGCAGACACTGGCACTTCTGAGACTCCACTGTGACTTGCAGAAGGGTGTTTGGAATGGGATAGCACTGTTAAACTGCGAGGAATGTTGCTGGAGTCTGCACTGGCTGAACTGGGAACTGGTTCTAGAGAGGGTTCAGAAATCAGAGACATAGTAGAACTGGTCTGCAAAAAGGAGACAGAAGGAATAAGGAGAGAAAAAAAAAAAGACAGAGGTAAGGAAATGAAAAAAAGCAAAGAATTGAGCATTATAACAATAGTGACCTCCAAATCAAAGAGCCATATTGATCCAAAGTCCTGCTTCCAACAGTAAGGAAGGAAAATGAGGTATCAAGGAGCAGAACTAGTATGACATTGTGCTGATCTTAACATGAGATTACAGGAGATGAAACTCTACAGCCATGGAGATCCTTTTCCTTTGCCTTTCCTAAGTGATTGCTCATGTGTTCACCTTCAGCTTGATGGAGTCATGCAGCAGCCACAGGGAAGCCAGCTACAAGCCTAGGAATGTCCAGACTGTGGGTAAAGGTTACCTTACTTTTACTCATATGTAAATTTTACATTTCGAAGCTGAGAAAAAGCAATCAATGAAGAGAACAAAACACAACATAAACTTCTTGACACACTAATAAAATGCTCCAGTTTGCTGAGTTCATGGCAATGAAAACAGAGCTTCAGGGCATTCACAGCAGGAACAGATAACATGGGCTTTGTTCTGTTCATGTCACTAATCTCACCTTGTAGAGACACATACTTAATGTACATGAGTCTGTCAGTCACTCCATGGCCTTGTAAGCATTGCTTACGTAGCTAGATTACCCTTTCCCCTTAGGCCAAAGACTCCACATTTATACTGTAATAAAATCAGTATTAATTTTGATCCAAAATACACTCTAATTAAAGCAACCAATACAGCTTTTGGTTTTCCTTGACTTACAGGGTCTTCTGAAAACATAGGTTTTGAAAAGACCTGGGATTATCAGTCCTCCTCTCCCCATTTTCAGTGATTCCTGGCTAAACCCTAGGAGACAAACTGGCATTACTCCTTTTTCTTTAAAGGGGAAGTAAGTGGCTTGGACAAGTTCACACAGCAGGTCAACCAAAGACCAGTGCTGAGCCCTCCTAGTTTTTAAAGTGTATCTACAAAGGATTTCTAAATCAAAGAGCTATCACGACCTGCTCTAATTCTTAGTCGCATTCGCCAAAGAAGCCTCAATAAGTTGGATGTTTATATTCTAAGGCAGCAGGGCACAGAACTTCCTAAGCCCATGTAAGATATCTCAGCCTCTACTTACCTTTCTGAGACAATCACCTCGAATAAAAGGATAAAATTAAACAGAACATGAACAAAATCCGCCAGTAGACGCAAGAGACACTTTCAGCTACTACCGTCCTGCGGGCTCAGGAGCTGGCATACACACACACAAGTAGTGCCATAGACAGACTGTGCTCAGAAAGGAACAAGCAATAGGATAGATATAAGGAAGTTCTTTACTGTGAGGGTGGTGAGGAACTGGCACAGGTTGCCCAGAAATGCTCTGTCTCTTGCAGTGCTCTAGGCCAGGTTGAACACAGCCTTGGGTGACATGATCTAGTGTGAGGCATCCCTGCCCACGGCAGGGAGGCTGGAACTGGATGATCTTAAAGTCCTTTCCAACCCAAACCATTCTATGATTCTACGAATAGGAGACCACGGTTCATTACAGATTGCTCCTCCCTTTGAGTAGCACAGCAAGACTCACACAGCAGAGAGGAAAAGGACTAATAAGTACATTCAGTAGTAAACATGAAGGAATTTCCCAATATTGCCTTCCATCTGTATCCTGCCCAAGCTGGATGCACCTGTAAAAGTAACCAGGATATCTGCTCTGGTTCACACTTAGGTTTCCAGACTTCCTAAAATGAAGTCAGTCATTTTCAAGGTAAGACTAACATTTCACGCAGTATTTCAGCATATTAAAAATGTATTGCCTCCAAAATAAGAGTTCAACAGTAATAGAACAGTTAAATACAAGCATCCAGCTATGCAGTAGGCAGGTATTGTATTACACAGAAATGGCAGGGGTCAAAGAAACAAGAGCATTAAGTAATCTCAATGCTCACTGACTGATGAGCTAGATAACTAAAATCAAATGGATTCTGGAAGCAAAAAGAATGAGCAACTCATTAAAGCAAGCAAAAGATGACAAAAGGGTAATGTATCGGTCTGTAAATGGTACCTTTCACTCTGGGTATGAGGGAAATTAAACAGCAGTGCCTCCACTCCTCCAATCCCAATCTAGTGCAACTTCTAATTGTACTAACTCCAACTGATTACACGTCATACTTAAGTTTTTCTGTCCAACTTCTTGCAACCACACACAGGCCTGGTACTCAAACAGGAGCCTTTCATTTTTCACCTCTGCAAAGACTCTGCTTCTCTCCCTTACATCCTAGTACTGACTAGAAGCACATTTTTACAGACAAGCTAAAACCACTGCCTGGCGTAAATAGAGGAGGTAAAAACAAACATAAAGGACTGAAGGGAAAATGAAGCAACATGGAGGTCAGGAAAAAGGGAAGTAACTGCTAGGGACAGTCAATGACAATATTAACGCAAGGAAAATGATCCCTGAAACCACATACTCTGTGCTTTGGGAAGAACGTATAGGCATAGACAAGCTCAGTACCTCACAGAAATGCTAAGGCTGTGTATATAAAGTCCAAATCTTAAAATCTTGTTGCATTTCAGTTTGTTTGCAGAGCTCAGCCAGACACTAAGGCAGGAAGGTGGGCAGTATTACAGAAAGCAGCTAGTTTCTGTCATGTTGTACCAATACTCTGAAGCTGGGAACACCCACAGCTAAAAACATCCCCTCCTTGTAGCTAGCAGAAATCCTGTGCTGGGCAAGGTCATTCTTAGTTGCCAAGAGCTCACCTAAGGAGCAAAGGTTGGTGGCAACAGCCTCACCCCAAGCCTATCTGCTGAGCCCGGATAAAAGCAGGTGGGGCACAAGGCCATGGTGCTCAAGCTCTCATAGGATGCAGAAGGAGCAAGGCAGGGTACACCAGCAGCACAGATGGGAATTTGCTCCAGCTTCCCACCTATGCAGCTTTTCAACCAGACTGACCAGGCTCTTGTGAATATCCTGCACTCTACCTAGGACCTGGTACGGAGGAAAAAAGGCAACATGAAGGTGTCAATATTTGCAGTTGACTAAATACACACTACAGTAAATCTAGAGAAAACAGTGAGTAACTCCTAGGTTCTCACAAAATGAAGTACACATGCCAGAAATGGCACACTGGACTCGATCCCAGCAAATGCAAGGCAAGCAAAGGCTCACAGAGCATGCACTACTGCTGCCGGGTTCTGAATTCAAGCACTTGGTCAAAACTTAGGGTATTGTAATGACGTCCATGAAACCCACAGCACACATCAGAAAAGCCCACATGAATGGTGGCACAAAGGAAACAACAAACAGCAAAACTGCCACTGAATTTCCTGTCTACATCTCCTCAGAAACATCAGATCTGGCTGCCCCACCTAAAGCGATGGCAGGAGGAGGTGGAGCTCAGCACAGACAAGAAACATGAAGCATCAGCAGGATCTTCCATATGAGGAAAAAACAGAGGCAGGGACTTTCTTGGGATTAGAAAGCACTTGCATGTGCACACACAAAAAGCAAACCCAAGAATAACAACGAAGAGAACACATTAGATGCTTGATTTCTCCACCTATCTGAACAAATTCAAGTGGGTAATTCAGTAAGGCTATAAACAAAGCAACCAGAAGTAGAAAGTACGAAAAGGAAATATTTTTCATTTTGCTATTATTATGGGTAAATGAAGTATCATGAAAATAATCTCCACAGGTAACCACTGAGTACAAGAATGGTAACACACCTATTGAACACAGAACAAGTTATCCAAGTACATATGCTAAGTAGATACCCAAGTATCATGTAACATGATGATCATGGGCACTTTACTCCTGAGCTTATCCTATTATGGGATTTTTATGTGCTACTTGTGACTGAAGTAGCAGTTCTTTTCCAACACAACAGTTTGGCTTCCAAGAAAGTTTCTGAACAACACTTGCCATTTTGTGCCCCTACAGGAAGCCCAGATTTAATCCCATTTTGAGGTGAATCATATAATCGTAGAATAGTTAGGGTTGGAAAGGACCTTAAGATCATCTAGTTCCAACCCCTCTGCCAGGGGCAGGGACACCTCACAC
>JASSUY010047611.1:0-29778 GCA_032466535.1 Forpus xanthops
CCAGCCTGTCGGCCGCCCCTCCCGCCTCCCGCCGACCCGCCTGGCCCGGCCCAGCGCGGCCCGGCTCCGTGCCCCGTCTCACCTCGGCGAGTGCGGTGAGCGGCGGCGGGCGATGCCGAGGGCTGGCACCCGCTGTCCGCCCGGCCGCACGCCCCTCCTCGCCGCCGGTCGGCACAGAACGGGCGGGCAGGCCCCGGTCTCTGCAGAAGCAGTCGGTGGGTCGGGAGCTGCTGCCCGCAGCCCTGTCCCGGGTGCGCCCACCCACCTTGGCCAGCGGCCGCCGATCCGGCCCCGGGGCAGGCGCTGCTGCGGCGGCTCTTCCTCCTCCACTCGTCGGCGAGAGGCAAAGAAAGCCCCCGAAGCTGCCCGGAGGGAGAAAGGGAGGGAGGAACGGGCGGCCTCGCAGGCGGGAGGTGGACCGCGCTTCCCTCAGCCCCTGACCAGGCAGCGTGTGCCTCCGCCGAGGTTCTGTTGTTTATTAACCATGCCAAATTGAACTTGAGGCTAGAGCTCCCCAGCGCGCGTTGCGCAGCTTAAGGAGGAGCACTGCTGGGTGGCGATCCCGACGAGCATCGTCCACATCCTGAAAGCACTCATTAAACAATTAGCATCATTTTAGCCAGGTATCTTTATGTGCTTTATAAAAGGATGGAGACGCATTCCTGTTTGCTTTAACACACTGGCTGTACCATTTCTTACCAATGAATGTGTTGGAGTACCACCGCGTGTCAAAACCAGGCAGGTCTCCTGCACTACCACAGACTAGTCCCAGGGAGATGGAGCACGGTGGATCCCACATCTGCCTGGGAGGACCCTCAGCTAATAGGACTGGAAAACCACAGCTGGAAGTGCTGAGACCACAGAGGATTGTGCTTCGTATCTTCCTTGCAGTCCTTCTGTTAGTTTTCAGTCAACAAGTCTCACATGAAAGCCAAACTGCACTTCTGAGTTAGATTTTATGAAGCACTACATCAAAAGCTGTTCCCAAATGCATGTACTCTGCCTCCTGCACCCCTGTCACTCCCCTACTCTTCACTCACCCACTGCAGTAGCGTCAGTCATCGGCACGGTGGAGTCTATTCACATTCAGGACTACCCACACAAGTAATGTCACAGGCCAGACCGTATTTCTCTCAGACGGAGTTCCCTCATGCAGCTGACAACTTTCTGCCAATTGTTTAGGAACCTCGAATTTTAAACCCATTCAATAACATGCTGAAGCTGTTTAGTGCAGCCAGAAGAGGAAGCAGTCTCCTCTTCCTTGCCTTCCCTCCTGGTGCCAGGCCTGTCCTCTCAGCTGGACTTAACTGGATCAAGGACAAGTGTTTTTGGAAACCCCTTCAGAGTGCTCATATGCTGGGTTATTTCATCCACCATCAACCAGAAAGCAGAAGGCAGAACTGCTGCACAAAAGCAACGGAGACCTTCAGGTGCTCTTAACATCCTGCTCGTTTCTTCCTAATTGTCCATCATCTCCTTTGTCCATCTGTCCGTCATCAAATCATCCCACTTTCTGACAAGTGATAGCTTAATCCACTCCTCTGCTATACAGGCTGTGTTCAAGTGATATCCCAATGCTTGTACTTCATGTTTTCAAAGTATCCCTGGTCTACACTTTCCCAACAGCCATTTTTATATCAAGAACTTCCTGATTCTTCTAATCTTCTCTGTGATTTTACGGTTAAAGACATTATCAGTAGGGCATTTTAGATTCCTCACTCATATTAAATTCATACATTTCTCATATAGCTTTTTTCCTGAGATATTTTTAGAGTACATTTTGTTCACCACTAATTCTTTCCACTGGTCCTACTCTGTCCCCTTATAAAAGAGGAGCTGTATCAGCATGAGTGGACACCTGCCCACCTGTGATATCCCCTCTTCGTTTGAAGATGTTCTTGTCCCTCTTTGCCTGGACTTCCTTCTTTCGAAAGATGAAAGCCTAAATTTGGGCAAACACAGCATGGAATTTCTGTTCTTGGTGCGTGGAGACATCACCCAGCCAGTACTGTGCTTAAGTGCACCATGACTGTCCTGAGCATGTCAAATATAATTTGGGCATTTTACTACCATCTGGGCACTACAGCTGCACAAAATCACCTGTTTTGCACACACAAGTTCATCTTTCTATATTCTTTTTAACCAGTTGTTGTTTATAGAGGTCTTTTGATGGCAGCTTGCTTACGAGCTTGCATTCCCACATCCTGAAGCAACATCAGGGACCATTTCTTGAAGCTTCAGAGAAAAGTTCTGGCTGATGGAAAAGAGCATTAGTAGATCTTTGGCAATATTTCCTGTCTAATAAAGAAACAAACCCAAGGGAAATCTAGGCTCAAAGGGAAGTGTTAGGACAGATGTCACCCACAGTTGGGTTCAAAATACAGAAAGAAGAGTATGGAAGGAATTATAAACCAATGGCAACGTACAGCTTTATGAGACAAACACCACGTTTGTTGTAAGACAAAGGGATAGTGCCTACTGTCATCTGTAAACTGCAGAGAGAACCCAGATTGTGACTCTAATGCGAAGCATTACAACAGAGATTTCTGAGCCTGAAGCTGTGTGCTGTGTTCAGTCAGCGGCCTCAGAGCCAGCTGCTGCTGCCCTCCCTGCCTGTACCAGCTCTGCAGCCTTGGCAGATGTGTTACTGAGCTGATTCACCCACTACACCAGCAGAATGCTACTCCCTTTTCTTTGCCAGGGTGAGCTTTCTGCTGATTCAATGGGTTACACCAGTTCAGTCACCAGGTCTAATGTGAGAGGAGTGAGGAAAACAGGAACAATGGAAGCAAGCCATTAAAGTGACTCAAGCTGTAACAGGTAATTTTACCCTGAGAGGTAGATTCACGGGGGTTAAGCCAAGCTGAGACTGTGCTATTGGCAAAAAAAGATCATTCCATCCTTTTCCCTTCCCTTAGTCATGCTTTCCTGATGCCTTCTTTCTGCTGGCTCCAACATTCATGCAGCCACATGTTAAGCTAGATCTGCTTGCCAAGAGAGCTGAAAGCTAATCTAGTTTAAAAACAAAGGAAAAGTTTTCAGTGGGATCAATTTTGGCAGCCAGCTGATCCCGCAGCCGAGCAAACACCAATGCCAGGACAAGCCAGCAAGAGGGCCTGTTTCGGTGGCAGCCGGCACACACGTCAGCATAAAACATAAGTGCCCCCACAGGCCATACTTTCACAACTGCTTCCAGCCAGCTATTGCGGTGCTGCTGCCAAAAGTAACACAGCCTTGCCCTTAGGCCACACCAGCTGCTCATTCCAGGCCCCAGGCACCCCCCTGTGCTGCGCTGGAGATGTCTAACACAAAACTGGTTGATAAATGCAGCTGGAGTTAAAAGCAGCTTTTTTTGTGTTTGGTTTTTGTCCTCCCAGGTTTGTACTTGCCATCAGTAAGGCTTCTCTGAAGCCATGCTATCAAAAATCTGTCAGACTGTAATTGTCTCCTAGAGTGAAAAAACAAACAAAAGAGGTGAGTTGGGGCCATTTTCCAGTCTTATCCTTGGCTGCAAGTCTGCCTTTTACTTCCCACTGAAGGAGGTTAAGGCTTCACATCCTATTGCAGAATTGTCGGAGTATACTCCTGGGCAGTGGCTTCATAAAATCAGACTCCCAGAATGGTTTGGTTTAGAAGGGACCTTTAAAAGTCATCATCTCCAACCCCCTTGCAATGAGCAGGTACATCTTCAACCTGATCACACTTGAATCATTCTGCTTTATTCAGCTGTGCTGGTGTGAGCCTACCCTCAAATGGAGAGAGACAGTCAGACATGTATGATGCAGTTACTGCGAGGACCAAAATACAGGCATAAACCTGCAAGAGCTCTGATGCAGATAGGAGCTTGGTAAGAAGATACTGTAAGATAACACAAATAAAGAAGCTATTCAAAACAGCTCCATGTATCAAACACCTTACTCATGTACATGTTTCACAACTATATCATATCTGACCACATTTCTTTTCAACAGATACATCTGGACTATATTAGATACTCTGAATGAGGGATCACAGTTTCTTGTTATTGTTCCATAAAAGCTACATTTAATATGCATTGTAGAAATACCAGGCATTAAAAATCCATGAAGGGTCATCAGCAATGGAAATGATCAACTGCTGTTTTGAGGTCTGAATTTCAGAGACTGCCTTGATACCTGCAGGGTCCCTGGTGACCATTTTACCAGCAGTGGAAAGCCCTGTAGTTCCAGGTACAGAACTTTGACCCACACAGTTAACTAATATTTAGCACTTTGGCATATTTGCTTTGGAGGAGTGCGAGGGGGGATCGATGGTGAATTCAGTTAGCTCCTTAGTGTAATCCTATTTATTTACAAAGAATGTACAGCCATGTCCCCATTTCCTCGCACGCAGAGGAAGCAAATGGGAGGGAGTGCTGCGCGGCAGTCCAAGTTTGCTGCTCTAGCCAGGATTCTTGCCCAGAAGAAGCTGTCCCTTGGCTTTTTCTCAGGGCCATACACCACTGCTTCTCCCACTGTCTGCTGGCTCTCGCATGGTGTTTCCGGCCCCGGACATGCACACAGGCAAACACAGCTGCAACCAATCTGTGCTCTTGCTGCCGTGTCCACGAGCAGTCCCTCGAGAAACGGCTCTGACTTTCCTCAAATTAGTGCTTGCTCATACGAGCCCGCTCATCCCAGCGCTTGGCCATGCAGCCCTGTGCCGTGGGCAGCGGTTTCCAGTCTTCAGCAGTCTTATGCCATAAAAGAATTGAATTGCTCCTTCCTGAACAAAGCACGGCCAGCGTGCCTGTCAGGTTTAATGAGGTTTGTGATTGCCTGGAGATCAAAGCTCTGCTCTGGTGGGTTTTGCTTAGACTGCATAAAGAGGTAAGGAGCAGTGACCTCCAAAGTAAATAGAACAACGAGGAACAAAATTAATTTTCATATACAATTTCTTCTATGATTTGGCAAGCATCAGATTAGCTGTATAAACCAGAAGACTTTCTACAGAACATTAATCCTCACAAGAACACATGCTAATGAAGATTTCAAAAGTACAAGCACAACCTGTTTTCCATCTGAGACCTTGTCTGTATCATCTTCCAAACCACAGGCCTGACCCTGGGAGTGGAAGGACTGCTTTCAATAAACAAACCTTGATTTTCCAGTCCTGCACCATCATTTACTTCTGTGCAAGCTGCATGGAGATGTTCCTAAAGCCATTCCAGCACATTTAATCACCATTTCTTTCGGTTTGCACAGGTGTAAAGTGCTTGTGCAAAGTCTGTGGTAGCAGAGAAGCAAGTCCCAGAGGATTTTACTCACAGGACAAAGAGGAATTATTTTGCCAAGAATTGGCTCATTGTGTTGCATTACATACTGAAACAATGGGTGAGTTCCCCTCTCTCACACAAATTTGGTGGTGTCAGGGAACCTTTCTGAAACATACTTTTCTGCAGCCAGTGTAGACCTACTTTGCAGGGCTAATGAGAGACAGTTGTATTTTCTGAATGAAGCTGTGCAGTAGACAACAAAATAAGTCAATGACCACCATTTTCTTTCATCAGGACCTCCAAATACGCCTGCATTTGTGAAATGGCTGGGACTGGTCATTTTCCTGTTCTTCTAACGTGGTTCCCAGACAAACTGTCTCTGCTGCTACTGTTCAAGGAAATAAAGTTAAAACCCTGTGAGCAGCAAACATGTTTAGGCATGCTGAGCATAATTTTGCTTCCAGTGTGGGAGGGTTCTAAATACTTGGCCTCCCCAGTGAAAGAAATGCATATTCAAGAACGGCAGAAGCTGAATTAACCCTTCATTACCAAGCACAGTTATACTTCTAAACACTGGAGCCCAGATCTTCATTTCCTTGGAGAAGTCCTTTGTACACTGTAAAAATTTTGGTGTTCAAATAAGCTCTGAATAGGCTGACAAGCACATTTACAAATAAATACTATCCTGCTAAAATTGCTCAGCTTATCTTTCAAGACAGGCATATGGATAAGCGATGTTTCTTACCAGCCAACTTTTACCTTACTTTCACTGGACCAATATTATTAAATGCTTGATTTTGTCTACCACTGGAGCCTTCACAAACATCTTTGCTGCTGTTCCTGCACAAATCATTGTGTCACCAGCTGCTGACAAGGGTGCTCAGCAGCCAGGCTCCACTCCTGGAGGGAGAGAGGATGGGTGTAGGGGTAAGAGTTGCACTGACCTTGTTCCTCCGAGGCTTCCGGCCTGCTGAGCACATCGGCACTGGAGTCAGTGTGCTCCAAAGAAGCAGTGGCAACTTTTCCAAGCTGTGGCATGCACTTTACCCCATAAGTGCTGCAGTCTGCTCACCTGTAAAACCAGTCTCTCAAGTTAAGAAAGAACTGGAGCAGGAAACTGGCAGGAAGGCACAGCTGGCCACTGCTCCCCAAAGCCACATCTCATGGGAGTCCAACTGATTCGGTAATGCTGACTTCATGTGGCGAGATCTGTTTATATTCCAGTGCTTCTTTTGGGGAAGAAAGGGCTTACTGGATCTCAGAGGAAAAAAATGGGATGGGGAGTCATCTGGAGTTTGAGACTCCTTCTAAGTTTGGGGTTTGTTTTTTTTAACCATATTAACATTTGGCTTTCAGCATTTACTATAACAAACCCACAGTGTGTGACAGACAATAAAATTCCCACAGTGATTTAAATGGGACTAATTATGTGAACAACAAGCCACCAGTAAGAATCATGATGCCCTCCATACGAAATAAATAAACGTCAGCTTCCACCTAATATGTACTTCTTAGAAGTTCAAGACTAATCCCGTTTGGCATATTTTAAGGAAGTGAGCTCTTGACCCCAAATGTTTATGGGCTGTAACAGTAAGTCCAATAAAAGAAAGGAAGCATATTTTAAAGCTGCTCTTAAAATCAGATTGGTTTTAGGCACAATTTTGAGAAAGACAGTGTTTCACCTCATGTTTCAAGTAATGGGGTAAGTGTGACTGATACAGCCCATCCAGACTAATAAGATACTTCTTGCTATGAAGATTTCTTTTAACAAGGGTTTTTGAATATCCGCTTAACCCCTTACCCTCCTAAAGATAGATAATGCTGTACCACATGGGTTACATTATTTGCATCACATTATACACTGTAATAAAACGGTAAGGGAGCTTTATAGGTGAAATGCCACAAAATCATGAGAAACAAAGAGTTTTATCCCAAATTGGTTTGGAAGGAACAGACCTTTAAATATGAGTATTTAAATTATCTGCAAAACATTTTAGATCAGCAATTTATGGCACAACATGTATTGGATATTTGCCTGTAGATAAATAAAAATGTGAAGTAGATAGAGGTGGGCTTCTATAGCCACATTACCACTACTTGTTATACTTGCTGGAGCCCAGTTTGTGGCCCCTGTTATGGATGCTGTAGGGACAGCTCTAGGGCTCATGCCAAAGAAACACTTGTTTAACCCTAGGCCACAGGCAAAGCTACAGCATTTTTAATTAAGTGGTACTCTGTCTCTATGAAAGGGACACAAAGCTGGTCCAAAAGCATGCTTTGCAAACTGCTAAGTGCAATGATAGCATGCTGGCTTTTCACTGCAGCAGTCTTTGTGGTTCAGTTTCACACTTACCAAAGCCTCTGTGAATGAGAAGGTGCTCTAGAAGCAAATAGAACGCAAAAAGCTAAGAGTTAACACTCACAAGCCAGATAGGTCTGGAAGATGAGGAAGGGAAACACATAGGGAGCAGACACCATTGAGGCAACCACGGTAGCTGGCTCCGGCTGCACGAACCTTTGCTTTGAAGAGTCCTGTCTCTGTTGACTTTTCTGAGAAAGAATTAAAATAAAGAAGGGAATGAATGAATGAATGAATAAATAAATAAATAAATAACCGGGGTTCCTGAATAAATAAATAAATAACCGGGGTTCCTGTAACTTGGAGACAGAAATAACTGGCCAGTACATTTCCATGGAGGCCCTTCCACGTGGCCTGGCACTGTGAAGTGTGCTGGTGTGATACACACTGTCTGCCCACCATGATTAGTTTCCTCTTTCATTCACGCATATATATATTCTCACATTTACATATTTGTATAACTTGTTGTTTAGGTGGCTGCATGCAGATGCTTGTGTACTGCCACCACCACGTTTCCCCACGGCTACAGAGAAATAGAGGGTTTCCGTCTGCACTCGCTTCCATTTGAATTTCCTGAGGACAGAAGCAGGTTTAATGGGATTTTACTTTTCAGGCCGTACTGGATTTCACAACTTGCCGCAGACCCCAACACCAGCCGCCCCGCCATATCCCACCGCCTCCCGCCATGTCGCGACGGGGACGAAGTACCGGAAGGAGCGCCCGCCCACCCCGCTACCTCCCGCCCGCCAGGGGGCGCTGCCGCGCCCGACCCACGGGCCGCTGTTGCGCCTGCGCGGGGCGGTGAGTTACGGCCAGTCATGGCCGCCTCCGTTTTGTGCTGCTTCTCCTGGTGCAGGGATGGCGGTGCCGGTCACATTCCGCTGAAGGAGATGCCGGCGGTGCATCTCGACACGCAGCGCATGGGTAAGCGGGGTGAGGTGGGACCTGGTCTCCCTTCGCCCCCCCCCCCTTGAGCCGCCCGTGACGGGCCGTAGGGCGGGAGGGAGAGGGGAGGGTGAGGGTTGGCGGCGGCGTGGGAAGGCCGCAGGTCCGCGGCGCGGTGGGGCTGACCCGTGAGGCGAGCCGGAGGTAGCGGTATGGAGTTGTCTTAGTTCTGTGTAACCGTACCTGCCGGAGGGAGGATGTGCCCTGCCCCAGGCGCCCTCTCTCCTCCCAGTGAAGTGGGCGGGGGAAATCGGTTTTAGGCTATCTCTGGGAAAGGGTTTGGCAGTTTTCAGGAAGAAATCTCACTTTGGCTTAAATTTAGCTGAGGCTTATCAGCAGAATGAATATGTAGGGATGCACCTCAGGCTCAGAGGGGTTCCCTGAGGAGAGAAGGCAGCCTGAGAAGGCCGAAGATCCTGGTCATTCCACAAGGGGTGGTGATTCAGAGCAGAAGGTTACAGCAATGAAGATGCAGAAATGAGCCACGGGAATCTGGTCCATCCCACGTGTTGAGGATGAGCTGTCCACAAAGCTATACATGGACATTGTTGAGGAGAGAAGGGATCTGGGTCAGCTGCAGCAGAGCAGGGGATAGAGTTAAGGGGAAGGCAGTGTGGCTGATCCCAGACACTCAAACAGTTATTAGTCTGGTTTTATTCATTTGTATCAGTGAACTTTGTCTGTTTCCCGTGTTCCTAACAGTGACAACAGTGCCTAAAGATGAAGTGTTCCACTGGAGAAGAAAAATTTGGCAGAAGGCTTCTTTTTCTCCTCTGTTTTGGCAGGCATGTTTCTAGTAAAAGGTTTTTTTCAGAGAATAACTCAACACCTTGCAGTTCCATCCATTGTTTCTACCCAGTGTGCCTTTTCTTCTCTTGGCAGACTTTTTGCCTCCAGTGTATAGAGGCAGGGTACAGGGTTCTGGACTCGCAGTGAGCCCTTTCTGACTAAATAGTAAGTTATGCTTCTGATGTGGCTGAGCAAAGGTTGTAGTCAGCATGGTGCCGTGAAACCCAAGAGGCAAACTTAGAGCAGCATATAGATTTGACATAAATAAACCCTAGTTGGAAGATGAACTAGCCCATAAACAGCCTGCCTTCTCTTACTTCAAAGTATAGCCCATCATCATAATTCTCACAGGCTAATGAAGCTCTTACATGGGCAGAAAGAACAAAAATAGTTCTCAGGGTTTAGGGCTTTTAAGGGCTGCTTCCAGACTTCTAAAGATGTTTTGAAGCTTTGTGGGTGTTTTTTTTTTCTTGCAGGAACAGATGTTGTGATTGTTAAAAATGGCAGAAGAATATGTGGCACGGGAGGCTGCTTAGCCAATGCACCTTTGCATCAGAACAAGAGCTATTTTGAGTTTAAAATCCAGTCCACAGGTTAGTCAGCAAAAACGTACAACTTTAAACCTGGAAGGTGTGTTGGTTTGCCTGTGACTGGTTGTATCTCCAGTGCACATGCATCTTTCTGATTGCATCCTTCAGCTTGTGAATGTTGGAGAGTTCTATGAGTTGACATTGTGTAACAGGAAATTTCTTTTTTCTTTTTTATCGTGGCTCTGAAATATTAAAACCCATGGTAAGTATCTTGCTAAAAGGGTGCGCACACTAAAATCCACCATATTGTTTTATATGCTGTTATATGCATGTTTTTCAGTTAGCGTATGTTAGAAATGTTTTTTGATAAAGAAATGCTTATAACCACATGAAATACTGTTGCTGTGAAGTATTTTTTTAAAATAGTACAGTTTATCCAGCAGTATTTATAACTATTTGTCTACCTCCATTTGCTTTTAACGTGCACTGTGTTTGCCCAAGCAAGGGTAACACTCCTTGTGCTACACTTTACTCTTCAAATCAAACGTGCAACACTTATTCCAACACTGCCTTATCAAGAGTAGCCTTTCAGCACCCTGTTTCTCTGTTTGGCACAGATATTATGCAAGGCAGCTGAAAGTTAATGGAATTCAGAGCATTATGCTTTTACTAATACAGTTAACTTCACTAGTACAGAGCATGCTTCAGGCTTGCCTGTTTTCTGACGTTAAAAATCACTCTGTGTTTTCAAAAATGACAGTATGAAAACGAAGCGGTTCTTTCGCTGAGTACATAGGGAGAGGGAAGAAGGAAAGTGTTAGTCCAGAGACAGACAGGCCTTACAGTACCAGCTGGAGCTTGAACCTGGCGCTTTCTGGGTAAGGGTTGTTTGCATTCAGTTGGGTTACAGTGCAGGCAGCATGAACATAAATCTATCCAAAACACCTCGCAGTCAAACCAGTTGCTTGGTTTTAAACTGTATGTAAACCCCAGATCAGTCTTAGTTTGGCAGTTTTAGCATCCTTTATGTTTGGGGAAGAATCCACTGCAGCTGTTACTCATTTATGGTAGTTATTCACCCAGATACATATCCGTATTCTTATGCGTGAGAAACACAAGCGATAAACTCTCCTGGTCCTTCTGGCAGAAACAGACCAGACGAGCTATGTCTTGTCTATTCCTGTGCCTCAAGGCAGGAGGACTGTACATAACTTAAAACTTTGATTTCCCAGAAGTGTCCGTATGCAGTCATCTATGGGGTCACCCTGAATATTGGAAAGGTTTTAGGAGTGTAATCTGAATCTTGTTCATACTCTTGTACTTTTCGTCCTGGTCGTGTAAGAATTATAATAAATTGGTTTGTAATTTTGTCTTTGAAATTAATTTTCTTATATTTTTGCCTCATTTTAGTCTTCTCCAGATTAAACAGCCCCAGGCTGGTTTGTTGGGGGGGGGGGTTGTCTCTTTGTAGATGATGTTTTTACATTATTTATCAGTTTTGTTGTTTCTTTGACAATATTTCTAATTGAACTAATTTGTCTTGAGGTGTGATGCTTAAAATGGATTCTTTGCTACAGCTGCAGAATCAATAGACATCTTTCATCATACAGTGTGTTGGCTTTATATGTGCCATATGTCCAGAAGTTTTTCACAACAGTAGGGCAAAGACTCATGCTCAGCATGTGGTCTGTGATAACCCCCATATTCTATTCTGTGAGCTGCCTGCCAAACCACTATTGTATTTGTGCCACTTACTATTCCTGCTGTTCTTCATAATTCAGAAAAAGCAAATGCATTTTCCTTGAGACCTCTTATCAATTTGTCAGGATCATTTAAAACTTGAGGGGCCTCTGAAGAGCTTGCAGTCCTGTCAGGTTGGTATTGGCAGCACATTTAACAAGCACATCATCACGTTACCCAAGTAATTGATGTGAATATGGAGCAGTATCTGACCTTGTGCATTCACTGCAAAACCTCAAACCCCACTTGAATCATCTTTTTTGATTTGATTTGACACGATGAGTAGTACTGGAATACAGTTTTCTAACCAGTCGTGCATTTGTCTTGCTGTAAAGGTCTAGACCATGTTTTCATAATACAACTATTTCAGTGTTGCATGAGTTTCAAAAACATTACCAAATCAAGATCTAGTGTATTTAGAATTTCTTCTTCAAAATAGTCTAACCAGCTGGAAAAGGAAGTAGTGTTGTTCACAAATCCATGCTAGTTTGACTTATTTTTTACGTCCTCATTCAGTTTCAAAGTCTTTTTTTCCGCATTTTTCTGGGAATAAAAGTTCAACTAAGTGATTACAATTCTCTGGATTTTTTTTTTTTTAGAATACATGCTGGTTACTTTTATTGACTGCTTGTACTGGGTCTGCCCAGGATGGGGTTAACTTCATAGCAGCTCCTGTGATGCTGTGGTTTAAATTTGTCACCAAAACAATACTGATAACAGACTAATGTTTTAGCTGCTTCTGAGCAGTGTTTACACAGCATCAAGGCCTTCTCTGTTTCTCACTCTTGACTGTCCAGCAAGGGTACAAGAGGGGAGGAGAGGACACAACCAGGTAGATAACCTGAACTAAGCAAAGAGATCCTCCATGCCATGCTAAGCCAGAAAAGGGAGAGGAGAGGCTTTAGGGAGGTTAGCCATCTTTTGCTTGGGAATTGACTGGGCCTTAGCCTGTGGGAGGTGGTGAGAGATTGCCATTACATTCCTTTACATTCCTTTGGCTTATTTTGTTTTCTTTCTTCCTTCCACTTCTCTTTTGCTTGTTAAACAATTTTTGTCTTTACCCACAAGAAAAATTTTCTTGGTTTTAGTCTTTCTTCTCTCTTTCACTGTTCCACTGGGGCCTGTGGGGAAAAGTGAATGTGTGGCTTCTTGGTGCTTAGCTGCCTACCAGGGCTAACCCACAATAGTTCTGTTACATCCAAGAGATAGTAGTAGTACAGCCATGGCACTAGTTAAGAACACTTTCTGTATTCTGTCTTGATTCAGGCAGTCTTCAGAATAATGAGTTTGGGTGGTTTGTTTGTTTTCTTACCATGTTACTGTCACATTTTAGGGATTTGGGGTATTGGAGTTGCAACTCAGAAAGCAAACTTGAATCAAATTCCACTTGGTCGAGATGTCCATAGCCTGGTGATGAGAAATGATGGAGCTCTCTACTATAACAATGAGGAGAGAAACAGACTACCAGCAAACAACCTTCCTCAGGAAGGTGATGTGGTGGTGAGTTCCTTAAGCCTTCTTTACTTACCGTGTGTTCCTAGATTCCCCTTATTTACAGCTCTGTGGTCAGACTGACCATTTCAGTACAGTTGTTCAGCTTGCATCTCACAGTTTGGGAAGTGCTGATACAAACTCCCATCGTGTTTGGATGGACCAGCAGCCTGGATATCAGTGGACTTCAGTGGTCTTCATTCTCATTGATGTATTTGTACACGAGGGACAGACTTTGCCAGTGTTTGAAAAATAGGCTTTAATGCTCTCCCGCGGTCTGGTTGTAGTATCTACCTGGTGGATAACTCCCATCGCAAGGATCTTACGTTGAGACGGGACCTTCCTGAACGAATAATGTGCTGGAATGCATTACAGAGCTATGCACCATGCTCAGCCAAACTCAAGATCCTGTAGTTAACTGGTTAATGATTAGAAGGACAGAGCTGAACAGAGATAGGTCTTGGATGATAAATGAATTGTATTTTTAGCCAAACCTTTATAGGGAAGGCGAGATACTAAGTGGGGAGGGGATTAATGCTCACTGGGAAAATTATTAAGAATGAGAACAAATGGAGAATCTTAGGATTTTTTGTACCTCACTATTCCAGGTTTCTCAAACCATCTTTAAGTCACTTTGTTCAAAGGGTTGTGTTTTATTGCTGTCATTTTCTCAGTGTCCTGTAGCATTGGTTAGAAATTTCATATTTAGCAGTCTTAAGGAGCTAAGGTGATGCCTCCATCCTTTACCATCAGATACTGTATTATTCTTTTAATCCCCTTCTGAAATGTAGTTTTTGCCTGGTTGCAGACTGTTTCAGCATTTGGACCAGCTTCAAGGGGGCTATAACTAGGTAGCCTTTAAGGTCCCTTCCAACCCAAACCATTCTGTGATTCTGTGAAAAGTAGCTGGTGTATTACTGCTAATTCCCCAGTTTTCATTTATTTTATTATGTCACAGAAATAGATTTCTGAAGTACTGAGGGACAGCACGCATTGTCACACTCAGCCATACCAAAACAGTGACAGAAGTCATTTACCTAACAAGTAATTTATTACCTTGTTAGTGTTTGCTTTCTGCTGTGTAGTTGACGTATTTATAGCATTGTGTATGAAACCATGATCTCCTGCTGCTGGCAGAGTAAATGTGCTGAGAGAGGTTTCCATGTGGAAGCATGGACAGATCACTCTTTACTAAAGTTATTTCCATGAGGAGATATAAACAAGAAGACCACAAACTGCTTAATATTGAAATAATTGAAAATTTTATATATCCTTAACATTTGATAAGGAACATGTTGAAGAACAGTTTGGAAAATTGTTTTGTAAACTCAGTGAGATATGGAATGCAGTACTGTGCTGCATCCAGACTGAGTAAGCATTAAGGAATCCTGAGTATCTGCAAATACAAATGTTACTGGTCATTTATTAACTTCTAGTCCTTTGCAGGAATATTTCATGTGATGTTTTCTAGGATGCTGTGGTTTGCATAATGGTGCTAAAAGTTGCCTGTAGCTAGGAAAGCTAAATTAAGCAGCTGTCTTATGTGTATTAAGTTGTTGATGGGTTTTTTGTTAATTTTTCTGTGCTTTTTAGGGCATTACGTATGACCATGTAGAATTAAATGTATATTTAAATGGGAAGAACATGCATTGTCCAGCTTCAGGAATCCGAGGGACTGTTTATCCAGTGGTCTATGGTAAGTCAGAGATTCTCAAACTGTTTCTTGGTATGGGTCCAGAAGGCGGGGGAGTTACTGCACTCAGTCTGAAAATTGCCAGGTAAAAAAACCATGAAGCAGATGGAAAAAAGAAAAACAACAAATTCAGACTCATGTGGGCTAATCTGCTTTCTCTCTGAAGCTTGGTATTTATGCCTGTAAATTTCACATACTTCATAAATGCATTCAGTGTTAAATACAAATAGATACTGAATTGCTGTTTGTATTTGCTTCTGGAAGTAATAACTTTGATGTAGCACTAGTACAGCTGCTGCTGTGTAGTGGTACAGCTCCTTGCTGCTGTACCAAATCGATGCTCAGTTTTGAAATCCAGCAATTGGTGAGCAAATTGCGGTAGCTGTTTTGCCAGCAACCATCAATACAGCACAGCAGTTTTGAACAAGAAACAAATACCATATCCAATTAATCCCTGCAAAGGCAGTTTAAGAAAGAATTTATGAATTATGGAAGTTGGAATTTGGCCAAGACATGTGTTAACAATTTACTTTTCCAGAACTTGGCAGTGGTTTTGTAGTTCCCCAGTAGTCAGAATTCTGTTTAACATCCCCTCTGAAAGGCAGCACTTCCCCCAGCTCAGTGCATAATCAAAGCTACACTTGTGGCTTATAACTTACAGCAAATGATAACTGCTCCTTGGATTCCCTCTGTTACATCTACGGCCATCCACAGCTTCTCTTTATTCCTGTGTGAGCTGTATCTAAGTAGTAGCCTCTGCCAAGAAGCCATTAGCTATGTGAAGTGGATAATTTTTTCCTCTCATGATTGGTTCCTAATGAGCTGTGGTCGTGTTCCCATTGATACACTTGTAATATTGAATTTTATGATCAGGAATAAAATCCTCTAGGTGTTGTAGAGCCTTTGAAGTCTGTAAATGTACTTGACAAATTTTATCTTTCCAAGTTGCTGGAGTAAAATTTGTCTGGTCACTGTGATGTGTTCTGAAGCCACATGATGGCGCTGTTAAAAGGCTGTTGCGGACCGTAACTGCCCTGCGGGATCTCGTGCGGAACGCTGCATGAGCCACAGGAGTTGAAGCGCTGTAATAATTCCTTGGTACATCTTCCCTCTGTTTTGGAAGTGGTGTAACATAGCATGAAGGGTGTAGGTTGCGTTCAGAAAACATTTGGTGGTATGTTAGCCTGCCACAAATAATTTTTTCTCTGACTAAAGAAGTTCCATGCCTGGAGGATGCACAGACCTTTTATTGCCAGGCTCTTACTATCATCTTCCACAAGTGGGCATAATTTCATCATAATTATCATGTCTCCTGCTTGTAGCTATATTAATTGAGGTCTGCAAATAATTTTTTGTGGTAGTTACTTAGCGTAAGCTTTAACTATAGATGTTCTTAATTTAACGTGAGCTACTCTTAATCACATGAAAGGATTTGGCCATACAGAAGAGAATTCCGTAAGCATTTACTCTATCCATAATTCAGACCAGAACTGCAGATACCTTTTAAAAAGAAACATCATAGGGCAGGCAAACACAGTATCAAGCCTGAGAATGTAAAACAGAAAAATGGACTTAAAAGTTGTTCCCTGCAGCAGCTGCACCTCAGACACTTATATGGAAGTGAGATGCAAACACTGTGAAAGTACTGCAGAACTGCATAAATATACTAGTAGGAGTTTTAACTTGAGCCTAGGAGGAAAATTCCTGTCTTGCCTCTGAGATATCTAAATTCTAAGCTAAACTGAAGCTTTTCTGTTTTGATTTAATATTGCTAGTGTGCCAGGTTCATCTTGGAAAGAAGTTGTCTTTGAAAGAGATCTTGTTTTTCTCACTGGTTGGGTATTTCCATTTGCTAATGCAATATATGAAGGCTTTGCTGGGAAAACTCTCAGCAGTTTCTTTTCTATAAAGTGTATCTACATTCAGTATAGAAACACTTGTGTCTCGGATTATGCAAAGGATCCAACACTGGGAGAGGTATTGTGAAAAAGGCATTAGCTTCCAACTTAAAGAAGCAAAGACACCTTCTTTGCATCACGTGCTAAAATAGATGGTCTGACACCAACCATTGCAGACATCTGAAACCTTGTAAATCTCCTTCAAAATCATTGCACACAGCTGACACTCCAGCAGAATTAGGGAGTGGAGAGAAACACATGCAGGGTGACAGCCCTGCCATGTGTGTCACTAGTGACCGTAGTATGGAGATTTCTGGAGAAATAGAGTAGAAGATTTTGAGGAAATGGCCTGAAGCCCTGCTAATGCATACAGTGAAATCAGAGGCAGCATGCCCATTGGCTGCACCAAGGACCATTACTGACTAAAGAAAATAGCAGAAAAGAAAGTTGATTTCCTCTCCATGGGTGCGTGTGTAGGGCTTTAGCATATTTGTGGAAGGAATGTCTTTTAAATGTATTATATATATAATGGATGAATTGGAGAATATTCTCTGTGGTTTGGACACGGTGTATAACTTAGGAAGACAGCATAGTAGAGGATCAACGTGTAAGTGTCCCTTCTCTAATTCCTTCTTTTGATTTTCTTCTGCAGTTGATGACAGTGCCATTCTGGATTGTCAGTTCAGTGAATTTTATCACACACCTCCACCAGGGTTTGAAAAGATCCTTTTTGAGCAGCAAATCTTCTGAATGTCTTCGTACTGAAAATTTGCACCCTGCACTGTTACAAAAGCTTTGTCATCTTAAATAAAGCTTCACTTTACGTTTAGGAACCATACCTGTATGTTAAGTACTTGTGACTGTGGTCTGCAGAATTAACGTGTTGACTGCAACACCAGGTAACTGTGCTGCAAATATGAGAATTCTGGCAATGGTTTGTAGTCGAAAGTGAGTGTTTGGGGCAGGGCTTTTCTTCGATTTGTACTTGATGCATAAGGATTCTAAGGGATATTTTTGTCATCAGTATTACATTCAGTATTTTGAAAAAAAATGGAGCTCTGTAAAGCAAATAGTTCTTATGCGTACGATAGCTATGGAGATGGATAGTTCTCTTGATTGGTTTTGTTCCCCTAACTTTTTACCACTTCATGCTTTGTTTAAAGGGAGCACTGTGTGTCCAGCGTGTGATTTGGAGTTGCGGTGTCCCAGTTGTACACAGTGACTAACAATACAATGGCATAACTAGCAGATAGATACTTTTTCTGCAAGGTATAGCTAAATCCATTCCCTCAGTCTTAGATGGACAAATGTAACTTATTTATTTCTCCTGGCTTTTCATTTGCTTTTATTGTCACAAATAATAATGACACTCTGTAGTAATACTTTTTTGTTGACCTTAAAAGTGAAACCTGAACGCTACCTTTGTGTTTGAAGACCACTGTGCTGCATTACTCTTGTAGGAGAGCAAGTACAGATCACTCAGCTTGTGTATGTAAAGAGCCAGGTGGGAAGGGTAGGAGATGTTATGGTGAAGCCTTACATCTTAAACTGTAAGTTAGATTATTCTCTTATGGAATAGCCTATTTAATTTCTTTGTGAATCATTTATGAACGATTGATGGCTAAGACATTGTTCTAAAATGTGATGCCCTTGAATATAAATTATGAGATGCTTTCTTTTTATTTTTGCTCTTGTCACATTGAATATACTTCCTAAAAGAATTTTTATTGTAAAGAAAATGTTCATACTGAATGTTTGTGTTTTGGGTTTTGCTCTTCCTGGGTTAATGCATTTGCATAAATGAATTATTTTATTTAAATATTTTTAGAAATTACCTGATTCTGGAATTTTCAAATACAAACAGCTTTCTCAAAGCCTTTCACCTTACAGTTCTCTGCATGTGTCTTTTCATTTGGAGTGGTCATTGTTTTCCTTCCCTTTAGCCTTTCTATCAAATTACAGTGTTGGGTAGAATTTTTCAGCCTGAAAGGAATGATGCCCTTGTCAGCATTATGTTATAAAGCTCAGTTTTATATAAAGTGGAGTTTTATCATCTCTCTTTGAAATCTGCTCTGCTTTGCTGTAGTTGGATGCATGATCTAAGTTAAATGAAACATTCCTGTATTTTGTTTCAGTTTCCCCATTAGATGTTTTGAGCGATTTTCCTGGTAGATATTGCTAGGGCAGAAGCTTCTGTGGTGGGCTGACCCTGGCTGGACTTCAGGTGCTCAGCAAAGCCACTCTGTCACTCCCCTCCTTGGTTGAGTAAGGGACAGAAAATGCAATGAAAGGCTCATGGGTCAAGATAAGGAGAGAGGGAGTTCACCAACTACAGTCATGGGCAAAACAGACTCAACTTGGGGAAATCAGTTCAATGTATTGCCACTTAAATCAGAGTAGGATAACGAGAAATGAAGCCAGATCCTAAAATACCTTCCCCACACCCTTCCCTTCTTCCCAGGCTTAATATCTAAATTTTGTACCTCTTCCCGCCGTCAGCAGTGCAGGGGGATGGAGAGTGGGGGTTATGGTCAGTTTATCACCCGTTGTCTCTGCTGCTCCATTCTCTTGACGGGAGGACTCCTCACACTCACATGCTCCAGTGTGGGTTCTCTCCCATAGGAGACATGAACTTCTCTAGCATGAGCCCTTCGCATGCCTTCTTCACCAGCTGCACCAGCATTGGCTTTATTGGACAGAAGCTTCTGGCAGCTTCTCACAGAAGCCACCCTTACAGGCCTGCTGCTACCAAAACCTTGCCACACAAACCCAATACAGGTTCCAGACAGATTGAGCTCCAGATGGCTGATGCAGCCCTCCAAATCCTGGTTGGCAGGGAGTGGCTGGGACCGCTCTGTGAGGCTGGGAATGATGTCCCTCTGTTCTTTAGGAGGGTGCTGTCCTGGAGAAGCTGTGCTGCCAAATGTAGGAGTTGCAGAAGGCAGTGGGCAGCCTGCACCGCATCAGAGAAGATGAAAGGGAGATGGGCAGGATTTTTCTCAGAAACTTAACAGCTTGAAAAGCTTCAGATCCCATCTGCAGCAAGAAAGCAGGCTGTGTCTACCTCACACTATTGAGGTAAGCAAAACTCTGGAGAAGGGGAAGGATGGAAGCCAGGGACCTCTGGCAGCAAGAAGGTTCCTGCCCCACCTAACACATCTGCAAAATAGGCTCTCTGCTCTCAGAGTTAATGAGGAGCTAGATGTGCCTTCAAGCAAAGAACATGTCCACTTAACCCCAAACCATGCAAGACTTACCAGGAATAAACAGGGAGCCACTGTAATGGGTGACTCCCAGGTGCTGGGGACAGAGGCACCCATCTGTCAACCCAAACAATTGTCCAGACAGGTTTGCTGCCTTCTGGGAGCCAGGATCTGAGATGCTGTGGATTGGAGGAACTACTGAAACTCATCCAGCCCTCTGACTATGACCTCCTACTGTTACTCTATGTGGGTCCAAATGATACTGCCAATGAAATACAGGCATGGGCATGGGAGCCCAGGTGGTGGTTTCAGTCCTGCTGGTAAGGGGAGAGGGAGTGAGGAGGAGGGCACTAATAGGACAAACCAATAATTAGCTGCAGCACTGGTGTTGGCAACAGGGTTTTGGGTTCTACGTTTGCACTTAAGTGTCTGCTTGGGAGAGGTGTGCGATAAAGCTATTTTTGCCAATAGGATGGCTGATTTCATCAGGAGAGCTTTAAGCCAAGAATGACAGAGGAGGGACAGAGGGACGAAGTGACAGGTTAGCTGAGCAAAGGGTATGGGTGGTGTGATGGAAAGGGATCACAAAATCAGCAAAATAGGTTTTAAGAGATTACTTCCAGCATTTGCATTTAAGCAAGAAAGTGCCTACAAGTCACCATTATGGAGAAATCCTCAAGCTGTTTCTAGGAAGTCAGCATGCTGAGATGCCTCTCTGAAGTGTCCGGAGAAGGGTGATAAAGATGGTGAAGGTATCAGAGCATCTCTCCTATGATGAAGAGACTGTGAGAGCTGGGCCTGTTTAGCCTGGAGAAGAGAAGGCTCGGGGGATGTGATCAATGTATATAGATACCTGAAGGGAGGGTGCAAAGAGGACAGAGACAGGCTCTTTTCAGTGATTCCCAGTGACAGGACCAGAGGCAATGGGCATAAACTGAAACACAGGAGGTTCTCTCTGGACATCAGGAAACTGCTTTACTGTGAGGGTGACTGAGCACTGGCACAGGTTGTCCAGGCTAGTTGTGGAGTCTCTATCCTTGGAGATACTCAAAAGCCATCTGGACATGGTCTTGGGCAACTGGCTTTAGGAGGCCCTGTTTGAGCAGGGCAGTTGGCCCAGATGACTTTTGGAGACCCCTTCCAACTTCAGCCATTCTGTGATTGCTCCTTGAGGTGATGCTGCTGCTTGTTGACACATACCATAATGTTTCTGTCATCAAGTTTGTCAGCTCTTCAAACTTGAACTGATTATATGTGAATACAAAGATATAGATGCATAAAAGGAATAGGAAGGCATGGGTCCTTTTTCCTTTTGATACCTTTCAACAATGCCTTCAACAGTGCTTCTTTGCCATGAAAGACTACTGAGATGAAAGTGCGTCTTTTGGAATTATATTTCCCACCTTTGTGGGCAAAGGAGGAAGTATTTAAAGAGCTTCTTATCCCTTTATCTAACTGCACCCAGAAAACAACTTGTTTTTTTCAAGTCTGCTGTGTTTAAAAATACTTAACAGTAGAAGCTGCTACCTTGAGCTTAATGTAGACTTGCTTTAAAATTCAGACAAAATGTCTCCTTCAAGACTGGTGTTTGAATCGGAAAATATTTTGATAAATGTGAAACATTCAAAATAGCTTCTAAATTCACCAAAAATATGAAAAGGGGCTGCTTTTATAGCTCAAAGGGGTTAATTTTTCACCTTAAACAGAGATACGCATTTGTAATACCATGCAGTGTAGCTACCCCTCTTGCGTACGAAGCAGAAAACTGGGTTTATAACTGATGATACAGGGAAACTATAAAATAAGGGGTATGTGTGCGAATAAAAGGTTATTACCATCTATTTATCAAAATGGAAAAGAGAGCACCACTTTCACCTGAAAGTCAGCTTTGTGGTGATCGTTCATGAGAGAAGCACGGGTGCATTGCACGGATCAGAAGATGGACCACAGAAATACAATGTGAATTAACCTGTCTCTCAGCGTGTAATTTCAGTATCAGGCAATAAACGCAGATGCTTTTCCAGGTGTGTTCCAAGTCCCATCTTTGCCCAGAGGAATGAGGTGCAATTCCTCTTTCTAGAAGTTGCGCTAGAAAGTAGCTTTCAGGTAAGATTTAGCAATATGTTTACTAGCAGCAAATTCATTTTAGTACAAATGAATCATGCTTCCAGTGAAATGGTTGAGGTGTTTCATTAATTGTACCCAAATATCTTCGTCTTTGAATGTTACAATTCAGACAGTATTTCTTGGAGTTCAAAACTTTATATTGACAAATCCTGGATGTTTTCTGTGTGCTTTTGAGATTATACTGTGGCAGCAAGATACAAAGTCTCTATTTGTGCATCCACAATGGAACTGACAGGACACATAATACAGGTTGCATATAGATCAGTTGAGTTGTTAGTTTTGTAATACTGGAACAGTTTATGGTGCTTCAGGGATAGATGAAATCAGGTAGTACTATTCCAACAAACTTAAAATCCTACTTAGATAATATAATCCTATAAATACTGTAAAAAAAATTGCTTGGAAAGGTACTACTCCACAAAGGAATCATGCCAGGATATGGCAATATAGAAGATCTGCAAAGAGAAGCTTTGTGATGTGCGTTGGATCCCTTAAATCCCATTAAGAGCAGTTCTACTCCCAGGCCTACAGAAAACATTCACAGATGGTGGGATCTGCTATTCATTTGCAAATGTTCATGAGACTACAGACTTCCATGAGTATTCTTGCTGGTTTTCCTTTTCTTGGGAATGCACTGCCATGCATACAGCTGTGTGCAAAAACAATAGAAAGAACAGGGTCCTAGTACTTGGTGTGGATTTCTTAACTTTATCTGAGTAAGTTCTTAGTTTATTTTTGTAGTACTTACTGATCTTTGTTATCATTTTGTGTTGATGTTACTTTGTATACTATCAGTCAAGCTCATGGCTGAGGTAAGGTTTCAGGAAGGTCTATGAGCAAATCAGAAGAACAGATTCTTATATGGCTCTCTGAATTCACGCCTCACAGTCCAAGGATCCAGCCCCCACAAGATACCTAATGTGTTAACACTGCTTCTGGAAATAGTTAACTATCACCTCTTGCTGGACCTGGTTGCATAAATGGATCCAGAACCATGCCACTAAGATATTTGCAGGAAGCCTGTAATAGAAGATTGGGGGTACATTTAAGTGCCTCTTCACTGCTCCTTTCTTTGCCTAGTTCCACAATAAAATCCTTCTCAGGTTATTGATGTCTTGGATGTGGATTTCAAGGCAAAAGCTCAAAGGGACAGAGGTCGTTCTCAGATGCACAGTGTCTGACCTTTGCTTTTCTTGCGTCCTTCATGTAAGCTCTCTGATGGGACAAATGTTGGTGTCTTGAGTGTTGAATTTGTGCACGTTGAAGATTTGCAAGAACAAATAGTAGGACCGGTTCCTTCCTGAACTGGCTTCTGTGGGAGCCTGGTTTACCCCCCTTTCCTCCCTCCCCCTTTAGCTTTTCCTAGCCCCTTTTCTAGCCCTGTGATGGACCTAAGGAAACCCACCTGATCTGACTGCCAGATGAGTCAGCAGAAGAGCTCTTTGTCTCCCCACGTGGCCCAAAATGTCTGACACTTCCAGGGAAGAAGAATAGTTGCTTAGACACTGGAATTTCCTTTGCAGTCAAGAGAGGTGGGCTGGGGATTGAATGAGATTGAAAGCATATTCTTGTGAGGAGTCATCTGCTAAAATGCCACAAATTCCGTGTGAAGAAGTGCATAAATAAAACTAAAATCACTTTCCCTAATTCCGTAACATGACAAGAAAAAAGTTATCTCTTTGTGTATAAGTATTTAGGTTGCATTGTGCTTGCAGTCTAATTCAAGATAATGCAGGGAGAGCAAAAATAGCAGCCAAGTCATATCCATGGAAAACTCTGGCACGTTTAGCAGACAAGACAGTTCCTAGCTTCAAGAAATGTGAAGACTTGAGTTATATTTCTTGGATGCACGTATTAAATTGGCAAGCAGTACATGTTAAAGTCCCCATTGTTGAGAAATCTAAATTCCCTTTTGCCTTAAAATATCTGCACTTATCAGTATAAGATGGCTTTTGACCTTTCCATAAGTGAAAAAGAATTACACTGAATAATGCTTACAGTAGTTCAGTGAGGATTTTGTGTGGAAAAAAGGCAGCTCTGGGCCAAAGTAAATTCTGGCAAAATCGAGATAAGCTGGTGGGAGCAGCGTGTTGGTAGTGTGCTCCAGACAAAGGCATCTTTTCCTGTCTGTGGGTGGAAATGGTGCTTCCCGCTCCAAGGGAAGAAGTGTGAATGTGAGGCCATGTTCAGATTGCTCGTACCCTAATGCCTGTCACAACTCCATCTCCATTGTCTGAAGAATCAAGTCTGAGCAGTCTGAATCACTCATGACTAATTTGAATGTAATAGTTATAACTCCTAAATTAAGCTCTCCAAGCAGGGGATGTGAGCACACCTTCAGACTTTACAGTAAAGGGAGGGCCATCTAATTATCTGAAGAGTCTGTATTTAGCCAAAGATTTCTTTAGGAAAGAACTGAGCTGCCTGTAACCTGTTTCCTCTCTTCTTATCTAATTCATAATCTTTTCTTCATCTGCTGTAAAAAGGCCCTTTTTCCCACTGGTATTAGAACGAGTGAAACACCAGGGATTTATTTGACACAGGCTAACAATTCCCAAATTCTGGGAAACTTAGTCTCTTCTTAAAAAGCAATGGTCAACATAATCCTGTTGGCTAAAGCCCCTGCAGGAGATGTATGTCAGACAGCAAAATTGCTCTGCTGATGCTGCTTGAATGATTTCCTCAGAGTGAGCAGTTGTGACAGATGGCCTTTTTTCTCTTTCTCCAAGTATTGCTGGAGCTTTTCCTTGCAGAGCCATGCTAGTTGGGATAAGGAGGCAAACTGAGCTGCCTGGAGGCTTCTCAGCGGGATCAGCACAATGGAAGTTGAGGCTTCAGGAAGAGGAGCCGGAGCTGGACCAAATGGTGAGGGCAAAGCCAAAATCCTCTGCATTTGCTGTGTTTGCTGTTGCTGCTGTCCTGGTAAGGTGGGAAGGGCAGAGTCAGTGACTGTAACTGGTGGGAAAGCACACCTCTTCCACTTCAGCAGCACTCTGGTAGAGCTCTACCCTAAATATTTTGTCCCAGGTCACACCGTCTGAATCAGTGAACCAATCCAGCTCTGTCAGTGAGGAGAGGGAAGGGCTGCTATCCCCAGCTAACACAGAGTGCAAGCGGGAAGGAGCTTCTGGGCTAGTGAGTGTTAAACTGTCAAATCATTGCTTGTGGCTGCCTCACTCCTCACTGCATTCAGGAGGGTGTTACCTTGCTAACAAAAAATATTCCAGTTTTACTGGAATAGCTCTGTCCTTGCTGGATGTGCTTCACAAGATAGCATGCTGCTATTCCGGTACTGATAAAACCGTCCTGTTGTGCAGATAGCCTTAATGCCACTGCTATTTCTTCTCCTCTGTAGAATGGCAGTCATAGTATTTCTGTTCTCTCGCCCTTTGTCTTCATCCCAACAGCCAGAGATGTCAGATCCATCCCAGGGAAATGGGCAGATCCCACAGGTTTGGCTGTCAATTCAGCTCTGCATCTGTTGCTCCACAATGAGCCTCCACTGAGGGTGGTTGTGGGGGAGGGCAGACTGTGACCTTCTGTAGCAATGATCTGCTTAGCTCCGCTTTATTGTTTAGTACCTTATTGTTGCTTTCAGGGTTGCTCTATAAGAAAGTAAGTTCCCTTTTAGGGCCATCTGTGTTTCTGCCCTTTGTTTCTCTTCCTTCCGTATCTTCCTGTCTCTGAATGCCGCAGCACACAATATTTATACCAGTGCAAACCCTGTTGCACTGACGTAGAAGGATCTGCGGTTGCTGATGTTAGCTTGACTGGTGAATTTCTTGGTGGCTTGGGCTTCTCCTAGAGCCTGGAGTCATTTTGCACTACAGTAACTTACACTGCAGCAGTTGCTGTGCGGTTCCTTTCTCAGACTGTGATCTTGTCTTTGTGTGGATTTGTGCTGGCCTGCAGCCAGGCTCCACTTCTTTGTGTCCATGCGCTCCAGAAAATATAACACGTTCTCCTATTTAACTGGATGCCCTGCCTAGTTCACAGTGCTTCCACCTGGTCCTGGTTTCCTTATCCTCTGAGGACAGAAATAAGCACAGGTCCTGATTTCTCAGCAGAACCGCTCTGACCATACCCAAAGATGCTACTATAGCAATGACAGTGCAGAGCTACAAGCAGGGTGGCACTTTGTGAAGAACAAACAGGAAGAGTCGACAGTGGCCTGCAAGAAGGCTGAAAAGCAAACCCTGATCCAGGCATAGCTCGTCTCCCAGCCAGTTAGCCACCTGCCTGGTGTGAGCTCCTTTCCCTATGCCATATGCATTCCCAGCCACAGCAGGTTAAAATAAGGGCAGCTTGGTTACACAAATCCTGGCATACCATGTCTGCATTACGAAGCACGTGATATATTCTGATCCCATGAAGAGTGCATTTAGACAGTAGTGTAAATCAGGAATTAATAAAAATTCTAGATGCAGATTCTGTTCAGTATGTCTCATCAAGGCCTGTTGTTGTTGTTTTAATCGGGAGAACTTTAGCAAGGCTTTTTATTTTCAGTCTGGATGTTTGAAAAGGTGCCTTTTATCAGCAACCTTTATCTGTGCTCTCTCACAGTTTGTTACCAAAACCCGTACCGTAGCGATATTCAAAGTCCTGAAGGCAGTGTCCTGCACAGCACAATGTTTAGACGCTAAAAATGAACTTTAAAATTGCCTAAATGCTTTTCAAACTAGCACTGGAGAGGGACTTTTCATCAGGGCCTGTAGTGATAGGACAAGGGGTAACAGCTTCAAAGCTTAAACAGGGAAGTTCAGGTTAGATAGAAGGAGGAAGTTTTTTACTGTGAGGGCGGTGAGGCACTGGAATGGGTTGCTCAGGGAAGTTGTGAATGTTCCATCCCTGGCAGTATTCAAGATCAGGTTGGACAGAGCCTTGGGTGACATGGTCTAGTGTGAGGTGTCCCTGCCTACGGCAGGGGGTTGGACCTTAAGGTCCTTTCCAGCCTTTATAAACCATTCTATGATTTTATGATTCTATAATTCTATGATTAATTGCTGATTGAACCTGGATGGTGCCATGAGGCAATAGGTTAGTTGATGCCAGCTAGAGTCAGTAGCAAACAGCTGGCAGCAAGACTGCTTTTTCCCCTTTCCCAAGTTGGCCCATTCCCAAGGGAGTCTTTGGAAAGTTATTAAATAGCAGAGGGAATAACTGTTTCAGTCCCAGTTCCTAGAAAACAGGCAAGGGCATATAGCACTTGTGCAGTTAAATTTCACACAGATTAACTTGAGTCTTTTGTAACACTCAAGAAATATTCACATAACTGACTTTTTGGCACCAATAAGGGTGTTCATGTTCATCCTCTTCCTCATGCTGGCATTAGGCTTTCATAAAATCTCACAAGCCATCCAGACCAGGGAGCAGATTAATCTTTGAAACACTGGGAAAAAAACATGATCAGCAGCTATGTCAGCTCTGAGGGGAATAAGGGGAGAAAGAAAATGTCTTTTATTTCCTAGGCAGAAGCCTGAAGTCCAGTCTGTGCACCACTTCTCTGCTGTTCAAGAAATAGACTACAGGATTTGGGAGAGGGGTGGAATTTCCCTCAGAATCACACACAGAGATGTAATTCTGGGTGGCATGCACAGGTACTTTCGCATAATAACACATTTCTCCCTTTTTCATAGATGGAAGTTACACTGCTAATACTTTTTGGATGGAATATCTGCTTCCGCACTCAGCAACAAGGAAAGGAGGCATGGGGATTATATAGTGGTAGAAGAAAGAAAGTAAAACAACTTTTGTGTTTGAACAGGGCCTGAGTGTCAGGAGCAGCACTACAATCTGGGAACAGTTTTGCAGAGCCGCATGTTTCAGACTAATTCTAGGCCGTCAGTCCGTGGCAAGGAGAGCTTTTGTTATTTTGGGTAATTCCTTTTCTGATGCAGTTTGAGGGAGCAAGGTCCTACAATTGAAGGCAGTTTGCTTTTCAATCTATTGAGAGGCTAAAAGGTTCCTAATTCCAGTTCCAAGAAGCTTAGCTCTGTGGCCACATCTTTCATCTCAAAAAAGGAGCAGGAGCAAGCCACCTGCCTTGCAGATTTGCCGAACAACTGTGGTAGGTCATGTAATGCATCCATCTGACTTGGAGGCCATGTAAAACCATCTCTTCTTAGTTGAGAAATACCTGTTTTCTTCAGTGCGTAAGTGAAAACAGACACAGAAACCAAGGGACTCCAATGCCAGTGCATCCTTTTAAAGACATTCATTAGTTAAAGCTAAAAGCTTGTTAAAACTTGGGACCAAAACGGATTGTAATTTTTTTTCAGTGCAGTCTGAACACTGGGACTGCGCAGGGTAAGGGAGGCTCCATCTCTGTGGAGCACCTTTAGTCCTGTAGCTGGGAAAGAGCTGATCTTGGTAATGAGTTTCTGAACCCAACACAGAGAATGGTCCTTTTCCCATCCTCAGGAGTCACCTGTACAATGACAGCTTTTCTCCTGTGGTGCAGGCAGACAGCCTGGGTGTTACCTGGAAGTATGAGTCCTCCTGCCAACTTCACAAGGGGATGGGCAGTGACAGCAGCGTGCAGGGACTTACTCCTCCAGCACTTTGCTACTACCCGAGGCTGCAGCAGCCAAGTCATGTAAGGTCCCAGCTTCATCCATTCCCCAAGTACGGCTCTTCCACTGTACAGCTCCCTCCTCAGCACCTCCCCGTGGGGGGCCACCAACATGCCCTACTATGCACAAAGACATTGTTCTAATTAGTATCTAATAGTCACAAATGGGATTGTGTATAGGTCCGTGGTTCCATTTGAATATTCTGCTGTTGAAATCTGATTTCTAATACCATCAATGGTGTTAATGAAGAAGGAAAACTGTTTCTTTTTAGTTGCAGGGAACAAATAGCAATCCTGTCTGCTCTCAGATAAGTCACAAGATCTGGAAAAATATCTACTAGCAACATTATTTGCATTTGCAAGAAACATTCCTGCTTTGTTCCAGTATATTCTAATGAATTTTTTTAGTCATGGTAATCCTTTCATAAATATCCCACAGTGTGGTAATCAGCAAGCTTTGTGGAAGGTGAAGTGTCCAAAGTGAGTGATAAGTTTGAGTTTCAGGAGAGTTTTTTGGGACAGGGCGACCTTCACAATCTCTTTTTGAGATGAGCCCCATGAAAACCTCTTAAAAACCCCTCTGCATATGAAACGAGCTAATGTAGCAGTCCCTGGGAGAGGACAGACTTGCAGTCAGATGGGAACAAAGGCCACATGAGAGGAAATACGATTTAGTGGATGTTAATTCACACCTATAAACTACCGTGTGCAAAAGCAGCTGGGATTCAACTCCCCAGTCCTTCTTCAAAGTTAAAGTCCTGACAAAACATTTGCAGTAACAATGGCTTAATCACCCTTTGAGAAAGGCTCTTTGGGGGGAACTGACCAGGGGCAGGATTTAAGTCTGGCAGCAGCACCACAAGTCTGCCTACAGATGCCCAGAAAGGTGCTACGGCCTCTGCTTCTGCTCCCATTGATATTGTAGTAATGCAGCTGCATCACGGAGTACGTCTGCTTCAGCAATGAAATAGCACATAATCACTGAGGAATCTTCTTCTAACAAATTATTATTTATTATTATTATTGTTGCTCCCTGAGAAACCTATCTTAAGCCTGCCAACATCTCCAGTTTGCATGCCCTGAGTATGTACTCAATGTTAATCTTAAGTGATACATTCCTGGGTGTGATAAATGACTCACTTTGTAGTTTTCTTAATTTTATTGAATAGAGATAAGCAAACAGCGCTGGGTGCGCGGGG